>VYZM01023226.1:303887-330812 GCA_013398915.1 Dromas ardeola
CATAAGCTACCGAGACAGGTTTGCATATTGTTTGAGGTGTTGCATAGGTGGAAGGGGGGTTGGGGGGGGAGAAGAAGTGCAGAAGCTGAAGTGTTCCTAATCCTTCTCTTCCTAGGGACCGTGGATCCGTGAAGCGCTTCCCTCCGATGTGAATGCAGTGTCCCCTGTGGGATGCAGTAGGTGATGCCCAGCTCTACTGCAATGGCAATTGGAGCTCTTTCTAGTTCTCTTCTCGTAACCTGCTGCCTCATGGTTGCCCTCTGTAGCTCCACCATACCTGTACAAAAACTGGCCAGGGCTCAAGACAAACAGGAGATAAAGGCGAGCCAGGAAAAGAGGGATCACACATCGACAAGGGACAGCCAGGCAGGCCCGGGGAAAATGAATGAGATCGGCCGGAGCGGGAGGGAGGAGGGCGGCAGGGACTGGAAGAGCAAAGGAAGCAGGAACTACTCGAACAAGGAGTCTTGGACTAAGCAAAAGCAGGCTTGGAACAGCCAGGGGACAAGCAGTAAATCCGGCAGCATTCAAGTGCAAGAGCAGAGGGACGCCGCTCCCCAGGAACCTCAGGCGGCCGAAGAGTCCTCTCTCCCAGAAGCTGTCGCCAGCGTCACTCCCGAGCCTCCGGAGGAGTACGCCTACCCGGACTACCGTGGGAAAGGCTGCGTGGACGAGAGCGGCTTCGTCTACGCCATCGGGGAGAAGTTCGCGCCGGGCCCCTCCGCCTGCCCCTGCCTCTGCACCGAGGAGGGTCCCCTCTGCATCCAGCCCGAGTGCCCCCGGCTCCATCCTCGCTGCCTCCACGTGGACACCACCCAGTGCTGCCCGCAGTGCAAGGAGAGGAAGAACTACTGCGAGTTCCGAGGGAAAACCTACCAGACCCTAGAGGAATTCATGGTAAGGACTGAAGCCCAAAGGGCCTTTTGTGGGTCCTTCTGCCATTTAAGGGGGTGTTGCATTCTTCGGGTGCTTTCTCGGGGGGTGTTCTGGGTCTCCCCCTCCCTTTTTCATTTCCATGTTGGTACTACTTCTGCAGGGCTGTAAAATATTCCCCTTAAACATGACCTTTCTTGCTCTACGGTACTGTAACATTTTTAAATGAAGGGTCTGATCTTTATTAATTCCTTTGGTATTTACAGTAAAAAATGCTACTTGAAAGGATGCTGCTCGGTGGTGGTGTGGATTTTATGAGAATTTCCATTTGTTTCCTTATCTGACTGTTACCTGTGAAACTTCTATCTTGAAGGGATCGAGCAGGGTTTTGTGGGCTGACTTCTATTCCTAGTAATCAGTCTGTGATGGTACCTTTTTCCTAACAGTCATTTCTCGTCTCCTTTTTAACCGTTTAAAGTGGTTGTTGTCTGTTTGCTTTCTGAGAATGACTATGGGCCTTCTTTTTAATAAGAGCAGGGCTTGCAGTCTGAATTACAGTGATACCTAAACAATGGACTTGAAAAGCTGTATGTTTAGGGAAATCCTTTTAAAATAGGGCCTTTTTAGCACCACTGTGCAAGGTCATTATCATTGAAAATGAAACTTATTATAGTGCACTGGAAAGTTTTGGAGTTGGGGCCAATTCCCTGGTGGCTTACCTTGCCTGTTTCCCTATAGTATTTTATTGTGGCTGAGATCTGCGAGCAGACTCTAAGAATTTACTTGCGAATGACTGTTCGGTACAGGGCTGGTTCAAAACCCATTTCTGAACACACCAAAGATTTTTGAGCTGAGTATGTTGAGGGGAGTATGAAATCCAGTTCAGGGTTCTGGCAGCTCGAGCCCCTCTCAGGACGGAGAAAAAGAGAATGTATTTGCGAAGGCTATAAATGAGTTGCCACCTCTGTTCTCTGTGATATTTGTGTGTTCTTCGAAACTTAACTTCAATTCATAACGTCTTTCCACATTCTCGTTCTTGGAAAAAAAAAAAGGAATAAATAAAGGAGCAGAATTACTCTTTGCAGAATAAACCAGTCTTTTCCCCTGTTCTCTTTAGGCAGTAATGTGTAGATCATCAGTGATTTTTCAAAGCATGGCAGAAAGCATCGTATCATCCTCCCTTTTTCCGTGTCACCCTCAAGGATTGCATTCGGCTTCAGGGTGACAGTTTTCTACTTGAAGAGGGAGAAGGTTTAAACAGCAGCTGGTTGGCGTGACCTTTTTGGAGAGAGATTGTGAGATCCTTCCTTTTGCAGAGAAGTTAATTCTGAGGAGTGACCAAAACAGTGATGCTTCTGCACATGTTCTCTGTGGGTCGCCCTATAAAAGTTTTAAAGGCTTGGCCCCCATGCTCTAACGAGTTGCATTTCTTTGCCTTTATATAGCGGTGTCATATTAATGGCTGTAAAGCAAGCCTAAAATACCTTATTGTATTAAGTGTGTAGCGAGAGGGTAAAACTGTAGGGCTCCCTGTTACATTGGAACATGGCTGGCAGCCTTGTTAAAAAGGGAATGCTGAATGGTGACATTTACAGAAATGTTCTGAAAAGACTTTGGCTTTCAACTTTCTTTTTAGCCCCATTCAGCCTTTAGCCCTTGTGCTGATACCCTCCTGTAATGAAACATCAGTTCCCTGGTTCCCTTCCAACTTTTTTTGTTAGCCAGCTTTGGAAACACGAGTGAGAAGGGATGTCTGCTCGGCATGCGCAAGGCAAGTTACTGACGCAGCTGGGTGGTGGAACTGCAGCCTGTTTGTTTGGACCTGTGAGGACATTGGTTCTTAGTGGGGCTTCAGCGTTGGTTCCAATATTGTGAGCGCAAAACTGTTATTGCAGCTGTTTGCCCGTGCCACTGCAGTCGGTGGAGATGCCTGGCGAGGGGAGGTACAGATGTCGGCAGGTTTGCTGCTGCTCAGTGGCAGCAATTGCAAATGCAAGTAGTTGCACAGGATTGCAAAGGTCACTTTACAAGTTTAAAGTTGGTGGTCTTAGAGAGGTTACTAATATGCAATCTCTTGTTTAAGGTCAGGGAAGGAGTTCTAAATGGAAACAATCTGATTTTTCTGTGTCTGCACCTACAGTTTGTGGCAAAGAGTACCAGAGATCATGGAGGGAAGAAAAAGGTGACCTCCTAACTTTTAAGTGACATCACCTGCACAAACATTTATGCATAAATATGCATGCAAGTTTGGGAGTTTGCTTATATAAAATTCCTATATGGCTTGGCATGGCAAAAAATTGCCCTGACTGGAGCCAGTGCTAACTGGGAAGCTAAGTGTGCCAGGGAACGGGAGGTTTGATGCATTTCTTCTGTGATTCACAGTCCTTCCTGCAGGCTTTGCTTGTGTGTGTGCACGTGTATTTCTGTTTGCAAAAAGGATATGGGTGTCAACCCAAAACACAACACAAGTGTGGGGGAAGGATGAGGTCTCATAAAGCTGTTTCCATCAGCACCACTCTACTCTCCCGTGGGTATCGGTGAGGCAAGATTCCAGAGGGATCACAGTATCCGTACCGGTGGAACTGGGGGCAGAAGCCTTAGTTGGTGAAATGCAATGAGGATGAAATTCTGCACTGGAGTTGCAGATTGCTGAGCACGTGCTCCACTAGATGTTTTTCAATCTTACAGTAAGATTTGAAAACGCACGCTAACTTACAAAGTAATAGCCTTACAAGGGCCATAAATTCTCTTCAGGTGTTTGGGAAAGACCTACGTTTTTTGAAAGTTGTTGCTTCATGTGGTTTTTCTTAGACTTTCTCTGCTACCAAAATTTGTGGTTATTTGTGAATAACTTGGAAATCCGTAAGTCAACAAGCCCGATTGTATTTTGAAACATCTGTAGTATTTTGAAAGCACAGAGAAGTGAAAACAAGGCCAATGTGTTTATCCTTGTCAGCCTAACCCCATTCAGGTTCTCCTGACTTGTGTAAGTGGCAAGGAAATATTAATAAAAATTCCAGCACAATAGCAAGTAATTTTGGGATTATGATTGATTTATTATTTTTTTTTAAACTTAAATGTTTTCAAGTCTCAAGTAACCAAGTGTAGATTTTTAGTATTTTTTTAAATTCAGTTTTTTTGTTGGTTTGGTTTTGGTCTGTTTTGTTTTTTAACTAAACTTCAGCATATAGAAGGGGTGAAAAGAAAGCTCAAATAACTTTGGACCAGAACTTCAATGAGTGCAAATGATTTGTCACTTCTTAATTATGACAATTTACAGTAAGTTGCTGGATAAACTTACTACCCCTACTAAGCCACTGTTTTCTTCATGCCCCACTAGTGGGAAATCTGTTTACACAATGGTGCGTTTACTTTTTTACAACATCTGCAACTCCATTTACACATCTGCTCATAAACTTACCTTTAAACAATTCTAAGGAAGTTGTTTTTTTTGCCATCTGTACTCTTTATTTTCTACAGGTTTTACGGCTGACTGGTGAATACTTAAGACTTCTGTGCCTCTCATTGTCTTCCCACAGTTTTTGCATAGGCAGAACTACTGCTGCCGTAGAGTTAATAGCTTCATCCTTAGACCACAGAGACACGGTATCATTAGTCTTCAGAGAGAGGTTGGTAGGTTGCATTATTTCCAGTCCAGCCTGGTTATGTCAGATGCGCTAAGCGTGAGTGCTGCTGGGCTGGTCGTTTCCCAGGTGAACAGGTGGGATGCTGGTTGCATTGGCTACCAGGAGGAACTGCGCTACATTATAGGAGTCGAGGAGAGGAAATGAAGGACCAAACGTGTCTTTTCATTCTGACTTATTTAGCTGTTGTTATATATACGCACTTACTGTGTCTGTCTGTCTGTCTGTCTGTCTGTCTCTCTCTCTCTCTCTCTCTCTCGTGATGATTATGTCTTCAGGTATTAAGCTGGCATTAAGATGTGGAAAGACGTGGGGATTTTCTACAGTTCCTGCTACATCCTATTGATCTATAAAAAGCAATACAGTACCGTTCAGCCCAAAGATGAACAGATAAATGTTGACATTAATGCCATTTTAGCAGGCACTGCGGTTCACTTACATGCCTGAAAAGAGCTTTCTAGAAATAAGCACATGGAGACCATCCTTAACGCTGCTACCATTACTCATATTGGTGGGTTTTACAGATGGCAATACTTAAAGGTGTACTATTCCCCTGAAATCCCATGATCTGTAACACAGGAAGGGTATTCTTGACTGCAGTATTACATTGACAGTGTACTCCATTCATGAAAGATGTAGTCTCCAAGTGTTTGTCCTGTATAGGATGAGAATGAATTATTCTGAATTGTCATTATTAGATGAAGATTTGATCAATTTTGTTTCTCATTCGATAGTGTTTTCAATGCTTCATTGAATGTCTTCTTTTTCTAGGAATTTTAGGCTTCTGTCAAATTTGGAATTCTAGTAAACAACCTGCCTAATTAGAATATGTTTAGATTTTACAGATGAGAGGTTTTAGAAATAACATCTGTGTGCTGTCTTGTTTCCTGATTGTCATCAGATACTCTAGTTTTTACATAGCTACTAAGTGGAGTCCTGGGAGAGGGAAAATCTGTTGTTGTAGTTACTGGTCTCGTTGAACTGTAATCATTGGCAAATTCACATTTTTTTCAAGTGATGGTGAAAAAATGTTGAAACCATTGAAACCAACTGAAAGCTGTAGCTTTGCTTTGTTGAGCCTGATCATTGGAATGGAGTTCTGGTAACATTCATCAAGTAGGATTAATTAAAAAAAATTTTTAAAAAAATCAAGCAATCCTCCCCAAAAAGCATGTTTTCATAACTTAGTAAGTATTGTTTCTGGATATAACTCCAGAGGGAATGATTCTTCCCTATTGGCTTGCAGATAGTAAGGAGCTCAGGTTTGCTGACACTCAAAATTTCATGTGCAGTTCAAGTGATTACCCGGAATAGCTGAGACTCTCGACTCTGAACGCTGCATCAGAAACCTCCCCATCCGCTGACACTCCAGCTCTGCGAGTGAACGTGGCAGTTTATAAACAATTACAGGACAAAGTTCTTGTCCCAAAGCCTGCAATAAAAATCTGCGGTACTGGGCTGTCAGCCTCCTTGTAGCATTTTATAAATGTACGGTGTGGTGTTATCCTGGGCAGAGTGTAAAGCAAAGAGAAAACTGAAAGTGAGTAGCTGGCAAAGGAAGCCTGAAATAAATAATAGCAATAAAAGCAGAAAGCAACACAGCAAGAGACCCTATTTAGGTTTTCTAAGCAGAGGGGACGGCGTGAAAGGATATGTGAGTGCATAAGCAAATAACAGCCCTGGCAGGTGGGAAGAGAAGTGGCAAAGCATGGATGAGCATTTAGCTGGAGACGACGCTGTGCAAGCATCAGCATGTTTGAACTTTGGAAGTGAGAAGGATGTGAAAGAGGCAAGCAAGCAGAGAATGAATTTGAGGAAAAATGTGATGGGCTGCCTAAGAAATAGGGGGAAGAAACCAGATGATCTGCAAGTTAGGCGTCTGGGTGATTGTTCACAAATAATAATTTGTTTTAGATATGAGGCTGCTCTGCTCCTATTGGAGAAATGCGACAGGTGGTTGTCTGGCATCAACTGGAAACTGGAATGAAAAAGGGTATATAGAAAAATGACCTCATCCTTAAGTAAACCTAGGTTCTGCACAGATTGTGGATTTAGAGGATCACTGGTAATACTGTACAGCTGCATTTTCATCCTGCGTTCTGCGCATGGATGCCAGTGTGGTTATTTGGAGTACAGCAATGAAATTTACATTTCACCATTTATTGCTCTTTAGCACCCTGGCTTTCCTCTGCCTTCAGCTCCTTGCGTGGTACGAGGACATCAGCGATGCCATGTACAGTGCCTGGTCGGGAACGCTGAAGAGGGCAGCTGGAATTGTACATGTGGCAAATGCAGACTTTTGAAAGTCCATTTTTTCCGAAGTAGGGCCTTGATGCTGTTTTGTTTGGAATTAATTTCTTTGAAGTAGGTCATTCAAGTAATTATCTTGGGGTTATTCCTATTCTGTAGAGTTCTTCAAAACCAGTAACATTTCAGTAGGTAAAAAGGATGACCTACCTGCATTTTGCTTCACCCCTTTCTTTGAATTGCAGTTTCTTTTCAGAAGGTTACAAGTGTTACAAGAATGGTCCAAATACAACTAACCTACGGGAAATACCTGAATTCAAAGGATGGGTTTTTTCCTGACTTCTCTTCAAAAATGATGATTTTCAATAAAATGCAACTTCCTGCTACCAAAAAGTTTTCAAACCTGGAAAAATTGCAATAAGGATTTCCATTAAAAGAAGTTTCATATTTTGTTTAGCAAAATTTTTCTTCTTTAAATACAATAATTTTTTGCTAAATTACTTTTTGAACCTCTAATAGAATCAAACCAGATCTCATCTAAATTAGGAACTTAATTTGCTGGAAGTTCATTGGAAGTGTGGTAGGGAAATTTTTGCTTTATCTGTGTTAAAAGTCTAAAGAGTTCATGTTCCCAAGATCCCTTTGACTTTTCTGTTTGGGGCACAGGTCGGGAGCAGAACCTGTGTGTTTTTCTGCTGTGGGTCTGTAATTTTGCAGGAGCCCAGCTTCATTATTCAGACCACAAAAAGCATTTTTTTAAAGGAGGGAGGAAAAAGAAGTGAAGAACAATGCAGATGGGAAGGTGGGCATTGCACACTTCAGGAGGGCATTAAGTGAAAGAGTTAAAAAGATGACCAGATTTGTGTTTCAGGTTTCTCCATGTGAGAAGTGTCGCTGTGAAGCCAATGGTGAAGTGCTGTGCACTGTCTCGGCTTGTCCCCAGACGGAGTGCGTGGACCCGGTGTACGAGCCTGACCAGTGCTGTCCTATCTGCAAAAATGGTGAGTGACGGCTGCAAAACAAGAAGGGGGGTTTCTGTCGGAGAGATCCACGTTGCTCTCTTCTGGTTTTGAAAAATAATTCAAATATTTCCCTTTTTCCCCAAACGGAGATGGAGAAGAGTTTTCTGTGGGTGTTGTCTTCCCAATGTGAGGAGCCAGATCTTCCCTTGACTGGGATGGACTCGATTATGACCTACAGGGATTTTTGTTACCCAGGAGACAATTAGGGTGTTAATTCCAGATTTTCGTGTGCTTCTGAATATAAATTTTGCATAAACTCATTGTGGATATGTTTTACATAGGCACACAAAACAGAACTCAGGCTCTTCATGTTACCCACCTTTCAACGTGCGCAGTAAAAGTTACTTTTGTTCTCCCTTCTTATTTGTTCCCCTTTCAGAGATTCTTCTCTTCATTTTTTTTTTTCCCAAGGCAAATCAAATGTACCTTATTGAGCTCATTTAATTTTCATAACTAAATGAATTAAACTCCCAAGTTTAATTGAATATTTTTCGTAACTAAATTAGACAGAAAGTCTCTCTACTCCCAGCAAGGGCTTGCATTAGATCAAAGTCTTGGTCTATTTAGAGGAAAAAATTACATGACACACTAGCTCATCACTTATAAAGAAGAAATGATAATTTATTAATAGAAATGAAAGCTGCAACATCTCAAATGAAATTATATTTAAAATGAAAAAAGACATTTAAAAATATTCAGATAATTGTCAGCCATATATTATTTCTCTAGAATAGGTGGCTTCCATTACATTAGCTAAAACAAACTGATTAAAATTGTGGAAAAGCTAGGGGAGGAGAGAGTGTACAGCATATGCTTTCCGCAAATTCAACAGTAGATGATAAGGGATAGCTAATTGCATTGGAGGAGTTTCATTTGTATGGGTATAAAAGTAATTGCTTCACATCCATTAATTGGTTGTTACAGCCCTGAAGGAGTTTGTTCTCTGCTGTACAGCTTAAGGGCACTCTCCATAAGGAGATGAGGACAGGCATTTTTTGAGGCATTTAGGGACAGTTCCTGAAAAAGGCTGAATTTGGGAGCTGATGGTATGATAGTTAGCTGGTCTAGAGGATCCTTCAGCACTTGTTTGATGGCAGGAGCCTCCTGAGGTGCTCACAGGCTCTGTGTGTGCACCACGCTCTGTGGCAGTTCCCCAGGTGGGGGTGACTCTTGGCAGGCAAAAGGTCTGTTTTCAGTATTTGGGGATGGAGTTACAAGCATAATGCGTGAAGTCTCTGTTGTCTTTCCCGCTGAATTTCTCTCTATGGAGCTGGATCGACTTTCCGTTGGTGCACGTTCTCCCACAAGCATCGACATTGTGCGCTGCGGTGGTCATCTCCCAGCGGTGGCTTGCCTTTGGATTAAGGTGGTACAGCAGTGCAGGGCTTGACGTGGCTGTTCGCATAGATCCCCTGACATGTTTCCCAGAAATGGGGCCTGTTTAAAAAAAATCAGACATAAAACACACCTTAGTTGTGAGGCCGCTGCCCTCTCTGAGTGCTAAAGCTGAGTTACCCAAATTCTGCCTGCAAGAAAAGGGTGGTCTTGTTCCTCAGCATCTGAATCCCCAGTATTAATTGCATATTCCTTGGATCTACCCACAAGCTGGTATCCCTGACGCAGTTTCAGACCAAGGTGACCAGAGCTGACTGTTTCCACTGAGCTGTACTGTCACTTCTCCGCATGTCAGAGAACCAAGAGTGGCTTTCCTTGTTAGCTTTTAGAGGAGGAAAAAAGCCATTAACAATAACAACAAAAACAAGATAGTTCAGAAGAAGATCATCTTTTCTGGTTCAGCAGCTTCGGTGCACTGTGACAAAGAAATTTCTGAGGAATCCTCTCCATCTGGGGAGTGCATTTAAAAAAAAAAAAAACAATATCAGGCAGTTCGCTTTCAGAGCTTATTTTAAGGCAAGGGACACGCACATTTTGCAAGGAACTTCAGTGAATTGCTGAATGTTTTTAATTAGATTGGAGCTAAAACCTACTGAGCAGGAAAAACCTAGCCTGCCTCATCCCCTCGTTTTCAAGCCTACTGGAACAAACACGCCGTGAATGTGAGTCGGGGAAGCAATCATCGCTTCGTTGTGCTTCAGGGTTGATGGCTGCAGCAATGACTTCAATGACATCATGTTAGTGACCCAAAAGAGCTTGGGTGATGTACAGGGGGCTCAGCGGCATAACCTGAGTGGTGGGAAAGGTGGAGCTGTGGAAAGCGTGTTAAGTGCGGTGACTGCTGTCGTGCTCTGCATCCTGCCCTTGGAAGGGGCAGAGAAGAGGTGGGAGGTGAAGTTCGGGCACTCTACATTGACTAACATTTGTGTGTTGAAAATGTGCAGACTTCAACTCAGATTTCCCTCCCTTTCCCGGCTCTTTGTAACATATAAGGCTTTCCCAGCTTGCCTGGCCTGCGGATTGCTATTGGTCAACCAGCAGTTAGGGCTAAGCAGCCACGTCCATCACTGGTAGGATCACATACAAATGCCTGATTAAGAATTATGGAGGAGACCTAGTGAAAACCTGCCGTTATTAGAAATGAAGGAATTCAGTCTCTTGGCAGGTGGGAGACACTGTGCGTTATGTCTTGTGGGAAGGAGGGGGTGTGTAATGGACTTCCCCAACCTGATTCCACAGAAGTGCTGGCAGCCCTTCAGAGGAGGGGCGAGTGGGTGACTGCCCATCAGGCTGACACAGCAGCACACATGTACGGGTACAGACTTACTCTGGATGTAAGAAGTAGTAAATGGAAAACTTGTGTGGCGAAGAGCAGTCTTACGTGTAGGATTTAATAATCATAGAATCAATAGAATGGTTTGGGTTGGAAGGGACCTTAAAGATCACCTAGTTCCAACCCCCCTGCCATGGGCAGGGACACCTCCTACTAGACCAGGCTGCTCAAAGCCGCATCCAGCCTGGCCTCGAACACTTCCAGGGATGCGGGATCCACAACCTCCCTGGGCAACCTGTTCCACTGCCTCACCACCCTCATTGTAAAGAATTTCTTCCTAGTATCCAACCTAAATCTTCTGTGTCACATCCCGACTTTCAAGAAGGAATGGAGATACTTTCATAGCTGAAGGTGTTATTTTTTTCTTTGTGGGCAGGGACAGGGAGTACTTTAAAGAAATATCTGCTCTGAAAGGAGGGGATAGAAAGTGAGACCTAACTGAGAGAATCTTGGGGTGAGGGGAAATTTCCTGCTTTTTATGTCTCAAGTCACTACAGCTAAGGGAGCTGTTGTGTGTTTATCTTATATACATGCCCTGCAAGGAAGCAGGGTGGGGACAGAGGGGCGTGGAGGAGCGGCTTTCTTCTTGTGTGGGTTGACATCTTGAGCTTCGTGCTTTCGGTAACTAACAGCAGCAGCAACAAGAAAAAACATCTGGAAAGTTAAATCTGTCCTCAGAGAGTTGCATGAAGTAGTAAGTGCTCAATTCAGCTCTCCATCCTGCTTTATGATACTAGCAAAGTAGTTACTTTAGTGGAAGCCGTCCCTGTTCACGGAGGTATCAATAAGCTCAAAATTGGGCACAGACATTTCTACCATTCGTACGGAGTGAAAGGTAAAGATAATAGGCATACAATTCCCTTTCCATTAGGAAAAGGCTGGACACTTGTCACTGATTCATTTGGGGCAGTGGGAGGGGGTGGGGGGGTAATACAGAAAGCGCATTATCTTGCTAGATTAAATTACCTTGGTTGTCTGTTCCACTTCTATTTCCAGTATTAGAGCCCTAATAGGCGTACACAGCCGAATGCTGCTTTGCCTGAAGCGTGCAGCCGCGAAGCAGTCGATGGAGTTAAGGGTGGCCCTGCTCCTGCCGGTGTCTTTCCAGGAGGATGAGATTAAACCCGCAGCCCACATGGAGCCTGGAGGGGGAGGCGTGGGTGCTAGACCAAAAAAACATTTGGTTCTAAAGTCCCCAAGAGATTTTTATTTAATTATGTGGCTGAAAGATTGCCCCAGATAAGATGAAGTTGATCCTGATGCCTTCCTAGCATTTATCCATCTGTGCGTCAGTGTTGTTTTTGTTTCTGCAGCAGGGAGAGCTGAACTACTTCTGTCGGTGAAGGCTTTTAGCTGCACAGTTGGAAAATACAAGCGCTGATGCCCAGGGGTTGCCTGTGTTCTCAGGGACTGTAACGTCCGCAGGAGGCGTCCTGTCTCTTCTCACTGGCCGTGCAATAGGGACACTTTACTTGGGATGCAGTCATCTCGGGTGCCTTAGGTGGGATGAGTCAGGACCTCATTTCATATTTGGGTTCATAGTTATGGTTGAAATACATGCATCATGTGGTTGAAATGGTTGCCGCTAGTAAGGTGCGGGTCTAACGTGATGTGGGCCGAGAGGGTAAATGGTCATGGTTTTGTATACCTGTACTGACAGCTTGACTCACTGAAACTTGCTTTAGTACCTTTATGTACAATTACAATGCTTAGGCATGGGGTGACTCAAGAGTACCTCTAAATGGCAGGTGGGGACCTCCGTCTGTGCAAAGGAGCTCTGAAGAGGGGCAAAAACCTGACAAAGGCTGGCAGAGCTGCCGGCCCTTTTTGCAGCTCTTTGCACAAGGGGACTTTGTCTCACCATGGGAATCAAATCTGTTAAAAAACGGTGCTGGCTGAGGCGGTACCATCACCCCTGTGAGCTGTTGTCCCTCTGAAATCCAGGTGGAGAGAGGGTGTGTTGGTCCGAGGGACCTGTCTGGCCATAACAAGGCTGAGGATGTTTATTCTGGGCGAATAAAGGGAAGCTGCACCTTGGCAGCTCTCACAGGAGCTGGCTGTTTGCTCTTCCCCACAGCCCCAGCTTTGCTCAAGCACCATGGAGAATCTGACCTGTAAAATTTAATGTCCTTCTGCAATGTGTTTAAATAAAATATGATATGCCCTCAACCGTATGTGCCTTGATCTCAGCAATGAAGAAAGTATCATTATGGTGTCCAGGTAGAGGTCAAGGCAGGACTATTGCAAACATCAGGAATGTATTTAAATAAACAGTGCCTTTGCTTGTCTTCTCTTTCTCTTTCTATTTTCATATTAAATACCTTTTCCAGTCATGCTTTGGCAGCTAATTTATGTACAGCAAGAAGACCCAGAAGTTTTAAAGCCTGACAATGGTCCTTCAGCCTACATTAAGGAAGGGATCAAATCAGGTGGTCATGGTGGTGTCTTCTAGATGTAAAATACAGGAATCATAAAATTATTGTGAAGTCTAGTTTATAAGATTGAAGCAGTATTTCATTTAGAAAAAAAAGGAATTTACGTTAAAAAATAATAACATGATGAACAAGAAAAAATTTCAGACTAATCCCAGTTTCACCCATATTGTACAAGCCAATGTGATTTGTTCCGTTCTGATGTGTTTAGTTCAGGCATTTGAATGCCTGTGTATGCAGGGTAGTGTTTATTCCATGTTTCTGCGTGCATGAGTCACTTAGCAAAAACTTCTGCACAAACTTCCCGCTTTAATAGGCTGTGTTTCACAAAATGATTTATAATATGGGACTGTTAACCAGGAAATATTAATGTTTCAGGGGGAATTAATGTTTCAGGGGGAAAAACACCATTAAAGTTGCATGAACAGCTGTATGTGATTAAAATTGCCGAGTGAATATGCAGGTACGTTGAAAAACTGTAGCAGATATTTTGGCAGCTATTTATTGAAAAGAAAGAAATAACAGACTTGCTTCTTTTTGGCTGCACTGAGCATTTGAAGTGGTTTCCAAATCTGGTGGGTGAAGTCGGTAAACTAGTGGAAGTAGGTTTTGGTGTTGGTTTCTGCTGTTGATGAAGTTGAGGGGAAGTTCAGTCTGTGTCGTCTCAATTCAAGGAATTCCTTTAACCCCATTTCATCTCTCTGCTCACCTCTCTCTTTTTCCCTCTCTGCTCTGGGAAAGTTGGTGGCTGCACAAGCTACGTGGGCTTCCTGTGCAGAAATCACAGAATTTTCTTTTTGTGCCATTTTTTCCCACTTAGATCAGAACCTGTTTAACTGTGCATGGATTACCACTGCAAACTGGGCTGAGCAAAAACTTGTGCCAAAACCGCATCGGCCTCGTCGTTTCCAGCTCACATACATGTGCATGCCTGCACACACATATGGGATCCGGTGTTGACTTGGTATTTTCGTGCTGAGCTGGTGAAGTAGTGGTAGGTGTTGTTATTTCCTCTAAGGGTATTTATTTAGTGTACAAAATGTGTTGACTCCCAGGGTATATGGTTATTTTTTTCCTAGCGATAGAAAGCTGTCAGAGGATGAGAAGGATCTGTCTGAAGACATGGCAAAAGTATCCAGTTATACTGAGCCTAAATCGGTTGCCAAGACAAATCTATGTATATCGTGTATATATATTTATTGCATATACATATTGCGTGTATATCTTTTTTAACAAGAAGCCAGAATGCTTTCGGTTGGGAGTTCTCCTGTCAAAAGGCAGCAGTAAGTGTCCCCGAGTGTATAACATCCTGTCATTTTGCTCAGACATGTGAGGACAATCAGAAGTTATACTAGTGTTCGGTATTTAAAGTTGTACTTCATACCTGAGTAGGAGGATATAGGAGATCCTATTAAAATACAAAACCAGTGTATCGTATAGGCTTTCCAGGACTCCCTTTGCAGTATTTTCTCATTACAGGCTGCTACAGTGAGCCTGAGAAGCGTTTCTTCGGCAGTCAGTTTTTCTCCTCTTACCTGATACTGCAGGCTTAACTCATATATCACAGCTAAATTCTGCTGTATCAGTCACTTTCATGGCAGCTGCTTGCAGGGGCTGTCACTTTACTGTGGGCTGAAGTAAAAGTCGATGATGATGTGCCCCAAACAGTTGTCTAGCAGTGACAGTCCCAGGCGAGCGTGGGAAACAAGCTGCCAGCTCTTCATGGTGGAGTCAGAACTTCAGTGTGTTGCGGCTCCTGCATTCTTAAAAGATGTTTTGCTTCAGCTCCAAGAGCAGAAAGATGAAAATGCTCATAGGAAAAAAGAAACACTCAAATCCTTGGATGGGGGGAGAAGAATAACTTTTCTGGCAACTTTCATGCATTTTTTTAAAAAAAAGAGGGAGAGGTCTGATGGACCTTACGCTGCTCCCACAGCAGTTTCACGTATCTGCCATCCTGTGTAGTCCTCAATGCTGGTTCTGGTTCAGACAGGAAAGTGCCTTCGTGCTAACATCCACCAGGGTGTTGGAGTAAACGGTGTGCTATTGATGGATTTGTCTTCCCTGACCACTTCTCTTTTACATAGAGATGCGTCTGGGGATTTGCTTGTTTTCTAGTGAAACAGCTAACCTGTGCTTCTCAAAATGAAGTCTTCGGTTGATTTGGGCTTTTGTTTGGTTAGTTTGTTTTTTAAGTTCTCCATATTATAATTTTCTGAGTTTGTATTGCAGTTTTATTTACGCACATATATGGAGGTAGATAAGATGTTAAAAAACAATACAATCCAGAAGCTCACATTGAAAACTAACATAGAAAAGTAGCATTAAGGGAGTTGAAGTTTTTCCTACATCCAGTCTTGTTCTTCATGCTGTTCATTAGAGAAAGTATTCCCAGGGTTAATTTTGCTCCTCCATTCTGCTATTGGATGTCTGTTTTAATTTTGTATGTGTCACTAATTGAAATTGTGGCAAAGATTTGGGGGGCGTGTACAATTCCAAGGTCTGAAATACTTAAGTGTGTCTTGCTATATGCTTTATCCTTGGAATAATATTACCTATCAGTAGAACACTATACTATTTGGTTAAATTATAAGCTCTTAGATTCTGAAACCCCGTCTTGCTCCAGATTGAGTTACCATAGGTTAATGCATTACCCGATGTTAGCTGAGCCACTGTCACTACCCATGTGAGCCCTCAGGTGTATTCTTTGCAGATAACCCTGTTTGTAAATAGAAATTATTTACTAGCTAGATGCTACAGCGATACAGTAATGGGACTACATGGCTGATTAGTATTTTGCAGTGTGATTAAAAGGAGCAATGAAGAAAGATATATACCTTGTGTGTTTTGCTTTATATTCTTTAGGGGTTTTTCGTTGCTATTTCATTATGTTAGCTGATGCATCCAAGAGTTTGCTTGGCTTTGAGGGGAGCTGGAGGTTTATGTTGAAGTGTTGTGGTATGTTAGTATATTGGCAGCGCATCTCTCTGATGATAAATGATATATTCAAAATCTCCTTTTAATTCTGAGTGCAGTGTAATTTTCTCTGCTTATTTTTCACAGGAAGTTAAGGTTTTGACGTTAAGGAAGATGTGAATTGATGCAGGTGACTTACTGATGGATGGAAGCAGGGAATTGGCTGATTTCGTTAAACTTCGTTTCTTAACACTTTGCTCTTCCATGGTTTGTGCTTTGCAACCGCAGTGGCCTTTCCACGCAGCGCAGGATTGCCAGTGGAGGTCTGCCTTAACTCCTTCTAACTCCTCATTCTTTGGGATATGTCTCAGGTCTCACATGAGCATGACAACAATCTCAGAAGTTTTTCTCCAGTCCTGTTTGAAGTGTGTTTGTAAATGAAGTACAGATCTGATCAAGAACAGGAAAACCTGTTTCCCTTCCTGAAATCAGTTTGACCAGGGGCTGACTTGTACACCCCTGCCTATGTTTGCAAAAGGGCTCTGAAGGAAGAGGAGCGATGGTTATCTTAGGGGAGAGGCTAAAAGCCTCTAGTATTTTTTATTAATACTTTTAAAATTGAAGTGCTCGTTTTTCTTGTTGCTTTAAATAGTGTCTTACTGTTTCAAACTACTGCACTGGGGAACTCCCGTGTGTTGTGAGAGTCCTGAACTAAGTCCCTGTCGATTACCTTTGCCCAGCAGGTCAGACATCTTTATCAGCTGGAGATTCAAGTGCTTTCCTAATTTAAAACCCTGATCTTTAAGTTGGAAGCAGCTTTTACTTTGTGAACTTTTGGATTGCTTCCATGGGGGTAATTATCCATGCAGTTTTGCTTCCTTGAGCATGTTCAGCTGTACAGCAGTGAATAAAAAAAAAAAGGCAACGACAATAACAGTTTTTATGTAATTCCTTACCTTCACCAGCACAGTAACTATAGTGATTAACATTCCAAAGCTGATTGGCAACCAAAAACTTTGAGTGCTGTCTTCATTTAGGAAGGCCCTCTTATGTTTTTGGTTGGGGTTTTTTTGCTGCCTACATTGGTGCTAGTTAAATTTTTATTAGAGGAGCGACTTTCTACTGGAAAACATCACTTTCTTCTAAATGCTCTGTTCTTTTGCGGAGCCTTCAGCTCTGTTTGCTTGTTTCTGTGCCCATAGTCCTTGGATGGGCATGCATAAATCCAACTGACCTTACAGTCTTGTAGATGGTAAGTGCTTTTCTCCTGCATCGTTTCTTCTCACGTTGCAACGCATTGCTCTTGCATGCTGGTTACTGACCACCTTTCTTTGAAGTGCGTGCAAGCAGCAAGTCACACACTGTTTATCACCTGTGGAAAAGATAAGTGTATCTTCACTGCATGCTCACCCAACATGTGGTTGATTCATTTTTTCTTTTCCAGTGGAATTGAGCAGATGGAGCACTGGCAAAAAGAAAAGAACAAACAATGCGTTGTGACAGGACTCAAAATACTATTTGCTGAATAGCATTGAATAAAGAAGATCTATATCCAAGCAATTGCTTTTGGGCCTCTTGTGTTTGAAATACTTGCTCGCAATGTTACCTCCTTTCTCAAAGGTAGTTCCACAAGACTGTGGTGTTAATTGCTTTTCCCAGAAAAAGTAAAGGTATTACTTCTTATGCTCCAAAATAGTTACTGTTTCTCTCTGATAGTATGATCTCAAGCCCTCTCAAACATTTTCGGTTCAAAAGGGGTATCACTGGTTAAGCTGGGCAATTTTGAGGGAGATACGCAGTTAGTAAGTCCTATTAAAGATAGAAGAGAAAGGAGGAGTAGTGACTGTTCATGATATCTCATGAAGCCAAGTAACAAGACAGCACAATGGTAAATGAAATTCAGCCAAACCGTATGTCAGGTAGTGAAAGAAATTGCTTGGATATTTTGATGAGCTCTTGTTAAGATTTCTGCCAGGTAGTTTGAGTTAAATATCAATGTGAAATGCTGTATGTAAACATCTGTCAGACTTCATTAAGAAATGCTTGCATTTATTAGAAGTATGCTATTATATAAAGACTGGTTCCTCCCACCTGATTCGTGTAATCTTCCGTAAACTTGACAAGAAGAGGTTGCAGAAGTACAGAGAAAGAGCAGCAAGAAGGCTGAATATTGCCATGTGAGAATAGATGAGGTTTCTAGTAGTGATAACACATGATAAAGTGTGGTACTGGGGAGAGGGACAGTACCGATGAAAATCTCTCCTGTGTTCAATACAAAGTCGAGGGAGAAGCAAGAAAATCAAAAGGCATTGTACATAATAAGATCTTTAATGCATCATGTAATTAACCCATGAACACACTGCAGAAGACAATGCTGATACACGGTTTCCTAGGATTAAAATAAAAGATCGTATCTTTGATAGAAATAATAAAATACCTTAACCTAGCTATGGTGAAACTGCTTGGGGTGACATGCTGTAGAGCCTAGTAGAAACCTGCTTACAGGAGTTCATTTTCACATACGCAGAAATGTGATGTTACTGTTTCCTACTGTCCACATCTCAGAATGTCCTTTTTGAACTGCCTCTTTTTAAAGCACTTTGCAGAAAAATGGTTAGGCTATCTTGACTTTAGCCCAGCCAAACCCATCCTGGAAGTACATGTACCTTGTTAAGGCAAGAAAAGAGACCTAATTAAGAGATCTTTAAAACAGCAGCAGTATTTTTCCCACACAACCATTGCACAATCATTGTGGTGTGTGCTGGGACGCAATAGCACGTTACTCAGTACACGCAGATGATGGAGACGAGACCTAATGAGGATGCCTTTTGGCATGGTCTGCTTTCAGCTGCTCTATCAAGCTTTATTTAAATGACCTAAAGGTAAGTCAGCTAAGTCAGCTATAAATTGCTTGTGTAATAGCTATCCAGACTGTCTAAGACTTCTGAGTTTGGTCAAAGGACTGTCTGTAGTTATAGTTCGTGTGTGTTTAATACAATCTACTGAAGGGCTAATTGAGGGAAAAAAAAAAGGCTCAGAAGCAAATAAATTATAGCAGTTTATGGCGTTATTTGTTATGTCAATGCAATAGAGAATGTGCCACCCCACAATGGAAAGCTAATTATTTTCCTGCCATGGCAGCGTGCTAACCTGATGCATTGCTAATGAACAGATTAGATGGAGGTTTGGCAGCCACTAACGTGAGCGAATGATTGTTTTTAAGACCGCTTCATGCTGATGCTGAGGTCCAAGCCAGGTAATGATTATGACAACTTAGAGGCAATTCTGCATCTATTATTTAGTGTAGATCTCTTCCTCTCTCTTTTTCCATAGATATTTAAATCTCATTATGCATGTACATCCCTAAGTACCCATACATACGTACAGCTGGAATACATGAGGAAGTCTCATTACCTAGTTTGTAGCCTAAACATTAAATCTGCATGTTGGGTTTTGATTTCAGTGTGTTTAAATAAGGTGTGTTTTCCTCCTCCCGTAGCTGTTGTGTTTTGCTGTGATTAGGTAAGCTGCTAAAACATGGAAGAATCCTCAGGTCCAAGCGTTGGGGGAAGCAAGATCCAGGTGTGTTGCCAAATGCTGCCTTGCTGGCAAGCAGGCGTTTCGTCGAGTGCACCATTTATATGCTTGTGATGCTGAAAAATAACGCCTTCCTTGATTTTTCTTGTTGGCAGCTCATTCAGCGAAGAAGTTTTATCCGTTGCGCATTACGAGCAGGTGATGTATTTGTCAGTATGAGAGGACTTCTTAATTTCACATCAGTCGAGTGTTTAATCTTCAGTCTTCTTAGTTAAGTTTGTTCTGACAGCTGATTCTTTCCAGTCAAAATGAGTAGAGAGTCAAGTCAATTATCTTGAAACACATGGGTTTGTACTTGTGCCTAGGTATGACTGATTGTGCTTTGGCTCTGAGGTCTGTTGCGGTACGCGCTCCAGCAGGGCCCTGGTGCTCCCCCCCGGCTGTGCTGCTGGCTGTGCAGTCACCTGGCTACGGCTGTGCACTAGAAGATGCTTCCATGAATATCCCTGTTGTATCAGCTAAGTGGAGGAGCAGTCTGGAAACCTTTATAGTCCTTGAATCGAGTTTTGGGGAGAGCAGGAGAAGTTTTCTGGACTCTGGTTTTGAGAACTGCTACCACAGACAAATATTCAGGATGGACAGCTGACAGAAAGGGAAAATCTACCCCGTCATGGTAGTGTAAATGAAATACATGGATTACAACATCTGGACAATGCAAAAGGGAACTTTATAGATTCAGAAAACATAAAACCCACACATACTTACCTCAAGTTGGGATCAGCTCCAAAGGTGGTTCCACTGGCAGATTTCTAGCCTCCTGACTAAGCATGTTCTTTATATGCGTGTGTATGCACATATGTAGATATAGATATGCTACAGACATACCAGACACTGTGCTTAGTGAAAGCACTTTCCACTTTTGAAACTGCCCATCAAAACGCTTCCCTGCAATGAGCCATGGCCGTCACCTCCTTACTTCACCTCCCAGACATTGGCGACAAATACTTCAGTAGGGTCTGTAGCAATAGGGTAATGGCTTTAAACTAAAAGAGGATAGATTCAGACTAGATATAAGGAAGAATTTTTTTTTATGAGGAGGGTGGTGAGACACTGGAACAGGTTGCCTAGAGAAGTTATTGATGCCCCATCCCTGGAGACATTCAAGGTCAGGTTGGACAAGGCTCTGAGCAGCCTTATCTAGTTGAAGATGTCCCTGCTCATTGCAGGGGGGTTGGACTAGATGAACTTTAAAGGTCCCTTACAACCCAAAATATATGATTCTACATGCAAAGGCAGTAAGGTGGGCTATGTACTGGAGTGGCAGCTGTAGCCTCCTCACCGCTTTCTTGGGACAAGGTGGTTGACAACTTTCTGTAACATGCGCATCCTTCCGTCTGGACTATATTGCAATGGAAGCAGGGGCAAAATACCTGCTCCCATGGGCTCACAGACCATTGCACGCTCATTTTGCAGAGAAAGCTGCAGCAGCGCTGTACCAAGAGCTACACGGCTACTTTTGCTACGGAGCATTAGAGGAGAAGAAGTTGCCTTGGTTTTACAGTCCCTGAGATGAAAGATGACATTTTGGTTGGCCGCCTGAAGATGTCAGCAGTTGTCATGTCATTAGTTGTGCCTAGGTGATGCTGTAATACATTTGTTACAGTTACAAGGCTCGAAATCTAGTGTTTGTTGCCTTTTCCTCTTTTCAATAAGTGAAAACGGAGTTTTGGATTTAATCATAAAATTTCTACAGACCGTGGCGCATCACCCATAATTCACCCGTGACTGTAACTAATACACACAAGTTGGAGGTCCCTCCTTGGCTGCATGCTCCTTCTGGTGGGGGTGGCTGTGGATTGGAGATGCAAAAGCAAGCTCCGTAATTAGAGTGGCCCGAAGATACTTTGCCAACTGGGCAGCCCTATAAAAAGGTAAAATCCTACCTATTGTCACTAGAGGTCAGTGTTAAAGTAATTTTAAGGTCAAATCTCTTTTTAACATATGGTGGATTGTCTGTAAATTCAGGCTGTGGTTGTGGCACGGGTGGGACTTGTATGAAATGGGTAAAATACTGGGCTTAAATAGTTGGGTTGAGTCATTTCATACATTCTTGTAAACGCTCGTGTTTTGATGGAGTGACTGCTGATTTACCTCCAGATAAATGACAAAATTATTTGATCTATTATCTTCTGGTTTTTTTCCCTGCTTACTTGCCTGCTTTATAATTAAAAATCTGTGTTCCTTTTTAAATTTGTGGGTAGTTCATTAGCAGAGCTCCAATTGAATAGCTGTTAAAATCATTTTCAGCTGGGGCTTGGGCACAGAAGTTAGAAACACAGATACTTTTGCAATTCTGTTGTGATTCGCTGTTTCTTGCACATCAGCAGCTGGGTATGTTGGAGATGGTGTCCATGTGTATGAGTGCGTCTTGTGTGGAGTGGGAGACACAAAATTTCCTCACCGGACCCCTGCCTCTAACTTTGGCATAGGTCCCTTCAATCACCTTTGAATATCCCAGCCAAAGAAGAACTGTATGTAAAAGGCAGATCCTTCTGCGAGTTGAATTTGAGTATTTAGTTATTTTGATTTTTAGAACATGTGTATTTTGTTAAAATAAGCACTAGCTTTTGATGCCCAGTTTTTCCTTGTGGAAGTAATGTATATAGATGCAAGTCTCAAATAGCAAGATGGATCCGTTCATGCAAGAATGTCCAGTGCGTGGCCAAGTGGAGCTGCATGTCTGTGTTGGGTTGTGTAAGGAGTTTGTAGGCTGTGCTCATAGAAAGCTTTTGGATAAACTAAATTTCTGGCTGCCTGAGAACGCCAGGCCATGGGGGTACAGGAAAAGACGCTGCCGGTCGCTGCGGCTCACTGAGCCAGCCCTAATCTCCTTGGGAGCAATGGGGCTCTTGAGGAGTTGCTGTCATCTTCTGCCTCTGAACTTCCAGAGTTGCTCGTCTTTGGGGCTGCGGCGCGTGCTTTGTTCATAGCAGATTGCGCTGAGCAATAATTGGCACTGTGTCTAATCCTTTCTGGTTTAGGGCGTATTGGCATGGAAAAGAATTATATGACAAGACAGTGCCTGAAGGATAACCGAGTAGCCTCGTGTGAATGTGGCTATTCATCAATATGGGTTTGAACATTGTGGTACCCATCGAGGAAGGAAAAACAGACTTGATGGGGAGAGGAGGGAAATCTCCCTGATTCAGGGAGAGCGCAGTGTCTCATGTGGCCTTTGTAACTCTAAAATAATGAACTTATTTTCAAACATAAGATTATTTGATTATATTTACCTTTATAATTCCAGATAAAATAGTGTTATTTAAATGGGTGTCATGCGTTCCATTTATGGAAGGTGAAATGGCATTTGCATTTTGTGCTGTCTCAAAGCCTTGACTTCCCCAAAATTGTTTTAGTGTGACAAACCAGCCTCAGTGATAATTAAAAGAGAGACTAGCTTTGCATAAATGCATATATATGTGCTTTCATCATTTTCTTAGAAAGACAGCTGAGTAGTTCCCAGCAGTGAGCTCTCAGTGCCTGTTTTCCATAAAGAAAATTCAAGAAATAGTTAAGAATACCCAAAACCCAATGATTTCAGCCCGCATGAGATGCATCCACAGGAATACCAAACTGCTGGATGAGTCAGTATACATGGATTTCCATGGATTGTTTGGGAGTTTGATAACATGACACAGATTTATTCAGTCAATCTCCATTTTGGGGGTATTTATATTAGGAAGGTCAGTGATCTGTCTGAGCCTAATTACCCCATCTGGTGACTGTGCTTGAGGCACACAAGTGTCCTGTGGTTCATGTACACAAAGAAATTATGTGGGTAGCACGTTATTTATTCAGCTCTGACTCCTCAGCTGAATGGAAAGGTGTCTGCTGGCAGCTGCATTGCCCAGGGTGGCCTTAGATGTGGCTCTGGGAAAGGAGTCAAGTTTGCATCTCCAACTTTATGAGGAGAACTTCATCTCCTGTTCTGCTCTTTGGGATTCTTATTTTCATCCTGTTTTTTTTTTTTTTTTTTTTTTTTCTCTTTTTTTTTTTTTTTTTTTTTTTTAACTCATTCTTTTAATGGTCTCAGAGGACAGTTAAAAGCTGTGTGTTGACTCAGAACTTCTTTTCAATTTTTCAAAAGTTTCTTTCATTCTTCTGGTACCACTGAAATGTTAGGTGGACTTTTCAGAAAGACCTCCGGGTCTTGAAGCTGCAGCGTTATAGAGCTAGCGTTGTCTATTTTAAGTCTTTATACAGACCTTCACGAGCGCAGTACGGAGTCAGCCCAACCATCCCCAAGACAGTTCAGCCACGTGGTGCCTCTGTAACGTGTAGAATTAGTGTTGGAAAGAACACTGGTGGAGCAAGTGCCATGTCCATGATCATGCACACACAAAACGTGAACAAATAAGGAAATGAACATATTAACTCTTGTGTTATATATTAGCATAGAAACTGCTAAACCCCTCCATTGTCTCCTAGGGTATCCATTCAAAATGCCAGCCAAAATTAATACGGATTACAGACAGTCAGTATATTTAAACTTTCACCAAGACTATGTGCAAAACCGAAATCTTCAGAGACATCATTATTAATGAAGCCGCTCAGTCATATGCAATAATATAGATAGATATTTTAAGACATCCATTTCCATGCTTTATAATCCTGTTTCAACTCTGAAAAGGATGTAATATAATTCTTGCTGGGAAATGTTTTAGATAAATCTATGAATTCGGTCAAAACTGTATGTCCTTTATCTGCTGCTAAGCTCTTTCATTAGTGGCTCTTGACAAAACAGTGCTATGTAAAAGGTGACAGTCAAACTGATAAAAATCCAATTGTCTTTGTTTAACCAGAAACAGCTGTGCAGTCTCTGTATTTTCTCTATGAGCTTTGAGATGGCTGACGGGATTGAGATAGGTCTGTAGTTATCAGGTTTGCAGCTTGAATTCTGTCACTGGCCGTTTTCCCGCCAGTGTGAACTATACCTATTACCGGAGGCACAGAGCGAAGCCGTGCCAAACTGCGATAAAGATTATATGCACTAGAACGATAAAAGAAAACAAAATATTATTGTATCCCAGAACAGTGATGATGTGTACAGATTTAGAAAAACTGTAATAAGAGAGGGAAAACTCAAAGGAAAAGCTTGCTTTTTTTTCTTTTCCCCACCTCTGTCTAGAATAATTTCATAAATGAGTAAAACAGAGTGTGCTAGCCCTTGTTATGTCTGTATTTGTAAACATGCAGACTTGCAGAAAGAGTAAACCCATCTCTTCTGGTGCCGCAATGAAAACGTGACTGCTTTTTCTAGTGCAATCGTTGAAATGTGAAATGTTTCAACAAAAAGCTTATCACTCCTTTGTTTGGAAGATAACTCTGAAGAAGTCTGGGATACCTTGGCTATATGGAAAAAGGTAACGTTTTTTTTACTGCTAAATTTTACTTGGTACACTGGTCTGGTAAGCAGATACTTCTCGATCCTCTAAGCTGTTCTTTAATTCTGCCAACATCTTAGTTCAAATAGTGCTTAAGTGATTTAAGGAAAGGAGATGGAAGGTACGGGAATGAGGAAAAAATGAGAGGGAAGAATGAAGAGGAAGAAAGGGTGGAGAAACAGTCAAGGAAGATGGGACAGAGAGAATTAGACTATGGCATGCTGAAGAAAGAAGTTGTGTACCCATAACAAGGTAGGCAGGAGACGCTCTTACTTGCAGCCTGATGTATGTTCTTGTTGTCTGTGTCTGGGGGAGAAGAATATACCCGTCCGCAGGGTCAAGTCGAAATGTTTGCGAGTGAAGAATTAGGGAGTGTGAGGTATGGAAAGCAGAGCCGTGGTGGCCATATATTCTGCACAGACCCTGCATCTGCTTGGCTGGCTCCAACCCTGCAAGGCAGATAGGAGCAAACTGCATGGTGCACGCGTCTCTGTCTTCCCTGAGTCCATCCTGCACTCCTGCAAGCACCGGATTTATTTCATTGTTTTAAATCATCCTCAGCAAAGTCATCCGTCAGCGTCTTAAAACTTTCCTCCTAGGATAGGAGCTAAGCAGCCATTTTATTGATGAGCTTATTGAGATTTTATATGCGTCTGACAGTGGCTTTCATCACAGCACGGTTCTGTTGCTTTGGCAGGAGAATTTTATCTAAAATGTATGAAACAAAGGGGGGGCTTGGCATAGCTAAATCTTTATTAAAAAAAAAGGAGAAGTTGATGGTAGAGATCTGTAGTCAGTACAGTATTGAATACTGGAGTATGCAAGAAATAGAACTATTAGCTGAAAATCCGTAGGGGTTTTTTGGTTGGGTGGTTGTTTTGGTTTTTTTTTAATTAGTTACTGCCTTTACACATAATAGATTTTTCATGACCTTGGAACTAATTGTGAGCAGCAGAGGAACTTAAGGAAAGATTAAATTATTTCACTTCTGAGTTGTTTTTCCTGGGTAAACAGACAGGATGTTTTTCATTGTTGGCAAAAGGTTTCAGTGCTGCAGGTTGTAAAGTGCTTGCATTTTGTCTTTTGCAAGCACAAAAATCACAGGGAAATTGATTTGGCTTTTTTAGGAGAGTGGAGGAAAGAGGTGAAGCTGTAAGATGCAGCCCTACGTGTAAAGTATCACACATCGTGTAAAGTTCAACATCATACGCAAATTCTGTGTGACGTGCTTTATGGGCTCCCAGTGTTGAGGGCAACTCAAAAAGGATTTGTAGCATAGATTTCTTGACCAGATCAAGCAGTGTGTCAATGCAACATCTCAATGCCACATGGTCAAAAAAGCCTCTTGCTTAGAGAGAGTTCCAGTCTTGAGGCAGCTTTCACTACATTTGCAATTGGCTTGTTTATGTTGGCAATAGCACTAAAGACTCGGAATCTGTGAACCAGCACCAGATTAATTAGTACAGAATCACAGAATCATGGAATCTTCAGAGTTGTAAAGAACCTCTAGAGGTCATGTAGTCCAACTCCCCTGCTAAAGCAGGATTGCCCAGAGCACATTACTCAGGACTGCATCCAGACGGGTCTTGAAAGTCTCCAGAGAAGGGGACTCCACAACCTCCCTGGGCAGCTGTTCCAGTGCTCTGTCACCCTCACTGTAAAGAAGTTTTTCCTCATATTTGATCGGAACTTCCTATGTTCCAGCTTGTGCCCGTTACCCCTCGTCCTGTTACTGGGAACCACTGAAAAGAGTCTGGCTCCATCCTCCTTCAGCCCACCCTTTAGATACTTGTAAACATTAATAAGGTCTCCCCTCAGCCTTCTCTTCTCCAGGCTAAAGAGTCCCAGCTCTCTCAGCCTTTCCTCATAAGGGAGATGCTCCAATCCCTCAATCGTCTTTGTTGCCCTTCGCTGGACTCTCTCCGGTAGTTCCCTGTCCCTCTTGAACTGGGGAGCCCAGAACTGGACACAGTATCCCAGTTGTGGCCTCACCAGTGCAGAGTAGAGGGGGAGAATGACCTCCCTTGACTTGCTGGCCACACTGTTCCCTATGCAGCCCAGAATTCCGTTGGCCTTCTTGGC
>VYZM01023226.1:331576-393729 GCA_013398915.1 Dromas ardeola
TCAGGGCCCATGGACTTATGGATGTCCAGTTTGGCCAAGTGGTTTCTAACCTGATCTTCCTCTACTGGGGAAAACTCTTCTTCTCTCCAGACCTTCCCCCTTGCCTCCAGGGCCTGGGATTCATGAGGGACAGCTTTAGCAGTGAAGACTGAAGCAAAGGCGACATTCAGTAGCTCTGCCTTCTCTGTGTCTTCCACCACTAGGGCACCCATCTCATTCGTTAGTGGGCCTACATTGTCCCTAGTCTTCCTTTTTCTATTGATATACTGAAAGAACCTCTTCTTGTTATCTATCTTTAACCATGGTGGCCAAGATGAGTTCTGCCTGAGCTTTGGCCCTCCTAATTTGCTATGTTACTTGTTATGTCAGTGAAGAATAAAAAAGTAAATCCCTGCTTTTAACAACTTTACAATCTAAAAGTATATTCGTCATAAGGAGTATGTTGTTATTTTCATAAATACAGTTCTTAATGCCACAGTCCCAAAACTGTCAATTCCTAAACTATCAATTGCCTACCCTGTACACACAGCAGTTTTCTCACGCTGACGTGTCACCGTTTATAGCCACGAAACACAGGGGATTTGTCTAGGGCTGAAGGGTGTGTGTCAAGTATGGAGGGGGAAAAATCTGATTATTATTCATGAATGGGACAATTCAGTGCAGTATATTGGTAATCCTGTGCCAACATGAAGTTTGAAAGTACTGAAAAAATAGAGAATAGCGTCAATCATTAATCTGGAAGCTCGGCCAGTGAACGAAGGAAGGAACCTTCAACACACCTTAAAAAGTAATTATTATTCATTAACAGGCTTATTCCAGTTTAGTAAGCTTGCTTATTTGACCCTGAGTTCAGTTTCTTTAATTGCTTTCATTAAGCCACAAAGAAGGAGTAAATGAGGGACTTTTCACTTCTTTGTCTAATCTCTTTATTAATAATATGTGTACTCAGGCATTTATTAGTGCCATCAATATTGCCTTGCTGCCTGGTTTGTTTGGGGAAAAAAAAAAGTATAAGAGGTATTCTTAGATAAGGATTTACATCCAAATGATGGTGAAGCGTCTCAGGTTGTTTTCTTGTTTAGTATAATTTTAATTGCCAACCTTCTGACTCACTGGTTTGGACTGGAGCCAGGTTAGATTTGGGTCATTACCTATTTATAGTGTTTTCAAAATAGACAGTGCAGGTGTTGAGTTGTTTGTATGCTTATAAATGTTTCCTGTGGTCTTCTGCTATGTGCAGTTGTGCAGAATGGAAGAATTCAGATTGCCATTGTAACAATTTTACAGATTTCATTTAGCACGACTGCAAGGAAGGAGTTCCTTGTCCTGTATATAGACATGTAGATACAATGATGGAGCTTTGAGTTACCAAGTCTGATTCGTCTGTGTTGCACAGTCATGCAGCCCTAACAGATTGAAATTAGGATAGACTGTTTTCTGAATTTATCTCTAGAGAAAAAGGGAAAAAACCAACCAAACAAAACACCAAAACCAAAGAAGAAAACACCAAGACAGGACAACAGCACTGCAGCAGGATCCTGATTTAGGACAAGGTCTTCTGTTGCTACCCATAATAAACATCAGAAGTTGCATTTCACCGCAGAAAAAAAAAATGAAATGACACACATCACTATATTACATCCACTTTACAGTAAGGACAGAGTTGTGTTATTTTATTTTGTGTTTATTGATAATGGAAAGGCAGCTGGGACACCTCTGTGCCTGCGCTGAACAACTCACATCTTAAATAAACAATGGTGCAAGCATAAGGAGAGTGAGAGAAGGAAGAGGGTGACACTGAGTTTGTGCACACACCATCTTGGTTTGTGAAGATGCCCTGTAACTCAGTACTTCTTATGCTGAAGGTGTTCAAGGTATTGAACTATTCAGAAGATCTCTTTTTCACCTCTGCAACTGTGAGTTTAACTCTCTACCGAGTTACTGTCCTACATGTCAACAGCTGACTTGGAGTGTGTTCCACCATAAGCAATAGCAGCATCTGTCTGTGTCTCCCAAGCTGAGACATGGATGGCTTTGAAGGGTTTAACTGAGGAGGGGTCCCTGCGCCCTTCCTTCGAGCAAGGCTTCAGGTTCCCTGGGGTGCTGCCCGCTCTCCTCCAAGGCATTCAGGCCTCTCTGTTCCTATC
The DNA here is from genome assembly GCA_013398915.1 of Dromas ardeola. Taxonomy (NCBI): domain Eukaryota; kingdom Metazoa; phylum Chordata; class Aves; order Charadriiformes; family Dromadidae; genus Dromas; species Dromas ardeola. Next base: position 333,724 of record VYZM01023226.1, read on the forward strand.
TTTGGCCTGCAGTTTTCTGCACTTCTCAAGCTCCTGTTCACCCATGAAGATGTGGTGGGTTTTGCGTCAGGAACCCCTTTTCTTTCAGCTCTTCACACATGGATTGCTGCTACCTCCTCTTTTTGGCTTCCAGGTGTACCGGGTAGCAAAACAGGCTGAACCTTAGTCCCAGCAGCTCATGTAGCGTGAGGCAACTGGCAATGGAGAAACCAATGCCCGAAAGAAATCTAATGGGACTGCAGAGGGTGTTTGCACGTACGGCTAGAGCTGAAGTGTCATGGTTTTAGTTGGGATAGAGTTACCTTTCTTATTAGCAGCTGGTATAGTGCTGTGTTTTGGATTTGGGATGAAAGCGATGTTGATAGCGAAGTGATGTTTTTGATTGTTGCTAAGCAGTCAAGGCTTTTCTGCTCCTCTCACCGCCCCACCAGCAGGTAGGCTGGGAGGGCACAAGAAGCTTGGAGGGGACACAGCCGGGACAGCTGACCCCAACTGACCAAAGGGACATTCCATACCGTGTGATGTCACGCTCAGAATATAAATCTGGGGGAAGGAGGAGGAAGGGATGACGGAGTCCATCTTTCCTGGAGATGGCTGAACACCTGCCTGCCAGTGGGAAGCAGTGAATGAATTCCTTGTTTTGCTTTGCTTGCATGTGTGGCTTTTGCTCTACCTATTAAACTGCCTTTATCTCAACCCATGAGTTTTCTCGCTTTTACTTCTCTGATTTTCCTCCCTATCCCACCAGGGTGGGAGTGGGCGAGCGGCTGTGGTGCTGGGAGGGAGCTGAGCCAGCCAGCAGTGCTTGCCAAGGAGCAGGTAGGGGTAGAAGTGAATCATCTATAAACCACCTTGCAGTTTAAAGGATATATATTAGTATGTGGCAGTGTGATGGTCGAGTGTGCCATCAGACTTATCAGTGACAACCTTGTTAAGCTCCGATGGAAATCAGGACAGAAACGGCAGCGAAGAGTTGGCATGCCAGAGCTGTCACTCATTTTCTCTGGAAGTCATCTTTGGATTACTGATATGTTGACTCCTTTGCCCCTGCTTTGAAGCTAATGACAATTTGAAAAGGAAATAAAGTGACCTCTGAGCGAGGTGGTGCTGGCTGCTCGGAACAGGGAGCTGCCACTGTGGGAATCTTGCGCCCAGCCATAGGTTTAGGATTGCATGTCTGTCTGTGCTGCAGGTTTAATGTAATTTAAAATAAATGGGAAGATTGAAGGGCGTGAGACAGAGAGGAAAGTGCAACAGAAAACTGGATGTCATTAAACTGAAAAATCCTCTTTTAGAAAGTGTGCAGTCTTTGATGTCTTGGTTGTTTAGATCACATAGCATTAAAAATGGGATTAAAAACATGTTCATTTTAGACATCATATCTCCACGATTACAAGCACTTTTAAGTTGCAGTCAGTTAAGGAGCTTTTAATGATAATGACACCATTATTTTTAAGACTTGGTAGTAAACATATCATGTCGATATTTTAAGGGTTTAAATGAATAATTTCAGTTTTACAACTTGGTAAAAGCTACTGTAAGAAATAAGCATGCCATATGAAATTCCATTGGCCAGACAACCTTTAATCATACCCTGTTCTTGTTACAACAGGAAGCATTAATTAAAATTGGAAGCCTGTGATTAATCATTTCTTTCCTTGCAGTTTTATTTGAATGGCATTATTACGTTCAAATCCTGGGTGAAGGTCATGGTTAAGGTGGTTTAAACATCTTTGAGTAGTTTCCAGTCTCTCTGAGGCGAGGAACCACAAGCTGGTGTTTTCCTATACAGGATGCTGTCACAGTCGCACTACTCTTTTTTTTCTTTTTCTTTTTTTTTTTTTAATTTGATTATTAGAGTTTCTGTTAACTTCCTTAAAAAGGGAGGAGGGAATTAAAATGGATATTTTATAATTGGTGTAAGATGACCACAGACTCTGCTAATAGTCATCTAGTTCTAAACCCAAAAGAAAATTGTTTTCATCGACAGTCTTCTATTTCCTACTGTATTTTAATGGTATTGTTGTGGTTTTGGCCAAATCGGCCAATGGCCGGTGACAGATGCTCTCCCCCCACCTCTCGCACACAGAGAGGAGGAGGAGAGATAAAGAGTTTTACAAGTTTAGTAGAAACTAAACTACTTTAATGGAATATTAATAATAAAATATAAAGGAAATAATGAAAATAGATACAGTATATAGAAAACCGTATTAAGCTCCCAGAATGACGTCACCGGCAGGCACGGGGGAAGTCCTAGGCTGGACTCAGCAACAGGTGGCAACTGGATTCCAGAGTTAGAGTCAGGAACACATGGATCGGGATCAAAGGCAGGTGAACAGACAAGGTCCTTCTTGGACATCAGCCGCTGAAGAAAAGAGAGCTGACCCTTTGATCCCTCAGCTTTTATACTGAGCATGGGGCAGATGGGATAGAATACCCCTGTTGGTCAGTTTTTGGTCACCTGTCCTGTCCGCTTCTCCCTGCAGGTGTGACCCCTCTACGCTTTTCCGTTTCCGACCCTCCAACGGGGCAAATAAGAAAATTAGCTGACCTTGGTTGTTATAGCAATAAGTATGATCAAGAGCCGCGCTGCGTACCATTCCTTGGCACAAACTGTCTTATCATTCTGAACGAACCACTTTAGATGCAACATGCTGTTAATTTCAGAGAGTTAGAAGAGGCCTAGCTAAGAAGTAAAATTACTGAACAGAAAGTTGGTTCTGTTTTACCTCAAACCAGGACACGTATACGTGTATGTTATCTCTGATTTAGAATATTAAGCAGAATACTTTAGAATACTTAAGCAGAATATTTTAGAACATTAAGCAGAAATGTCTTTCTCCTTACATTTTCTGCAATGTAGATATATGGTGTCATATACATTATATAATAATGTACTATATCATACACACAACATACAGTTATATATATGTGTGTATATATGTATGTGTGCATATATATAGGTGCATGCATGTGCATGCATGCATATTCTTAATTCAGAAAACCCTGCTCCTGCAGTAAGTTTTGGTGTGATTCAGTACCTCATTGACAAGGACAGGGTATAAATTGTGTCTAAAATCCTCTACTTATAACAATCTAATGGCAGGATCGCAGCTTAGTCCCATTCGTAATGTCCCATGGTACATACTCTCTAATTGCTTTAATTGGTCTATCTCCCAGCTTTCCTGAGCAGAAAACGCCACTGAAAGGCTGCCATAATACATGGTAAATGTATTCAAGTCCATGCTTCTAAATGGATACGTGTTCTCCGCCAGTCTGTTTCAGTCATTGAGCCGCAGTCTGAAATTTCAACTGTTGTTAAAAAAAACAAGGTGACAAACTTTTGGGGTTTGTTTTGGGGTTTTTTTTTAAGGTGCCTGTTTGTAGATTCTGGTTTGGCCTTGATGTCCACTTCTCGGTGGTAGCTTAGGAGTGCTAAATACATTCTTAATGATGGCACCCATCAATATATATGCTAGAGACATTTTTATTTGCATTTATTAAAAAAAGGTTTAATATAAGCATCCATAGATAATAACTTTGAAATACCAGAGGGGAACTAAATAATTCTATGACTGATTTGGCACGAAAGAATGCAAACTCATTTCAGGAGCTCCTGGCTACTTTGGGATCCACTGAATTTCCAGTCTTCCTTTTAGTATTGGCTATCTATCCGTAACTTTTTCCTCCTGGCAGGAGATGTTTGCATTTCAGGAGCTGTCTCCAACTGATGCTTTCCTTCTTCTATATGCCATATGAGTAGACAGGGAATCAGGTTTTGTTTTGGCAAAGGAGATTTTGTAGCAGTGTTAATTGACAACAGTCATTGTGCTTTTAAGAATGTGGAGGTGGCATATGAATTCCTGACTTTTCTGCAAGAGAACAGAGAAAGCACAGTGTGCATTCCCACACACGAGGAGTATATTCTACAACAAACATTTGTCCAAACATTTAGATTTCCCAGTTTTATTTGCTTGCAAGTGTACTAATCGAGCATCACACCAAAAAAGCGTTTTGATTTGTCAGCGCTTTGCAGATTTTGAGCCCATGTATTAACAACTTGATAACTTCGGTTAATTCATGTTGCATGTTCTAAACTTCTGGTATACTGGCCACGATACATCTCTGTAGAACTTAAGCAGAATGTCATGCGTGTACGCATGTAGCGCTATTAGAATCACAGAATCACAGAATGGTTCGGGTTGGAAGGGACCTTTTAAGATCATCTAGTTCCAAATCACCTGCCCTGGGCAGGGACACCTCCCACTAGACCAGACTGCTCAAAGCCCTATCCAGCCTGGCCTTGAACACTTCCAGGGATGGAGCATCCACAACTCCTCTGGGAAACCTGTTCCACTGCCTCACCACCCTCACAGTAAAGAATTTCTTCCTAGTATCCAACCTAAATCTACCCTCAGTTTGAAACTGTTACCCCTTGTCCTATCATTACACTCCCTGATAAAGAGTCCCTCCTCATCCTTCCTGTAGGCCCCTTTTAGGTACTGGAAGGCCGCTGTAAGGTCTCCCCGGAGTCTTCTCTTCTCCAGGCTGAACAGTCCCAACTCTCTCAGCCTGTCCTCATAGGAGAGGTGCTCCAGCCCTCTGATCATCTTCGTGGCCCTCTGCTGGACGCGTTCCAACAGGTCCATGTCCATCTTGTGCTGAGGACTCCAGAACTGGACGCAGTACTCCAGGTGGGATCTCACCAGAGCACAGTAGAGGGGCAGAATCACCTCCCTCGACCTGCTGGCCATGCTTCTTTTGATGCAGCCCGGGATGCGGTTGGCTTTCTGGGCTGCAAGTGCGCATTACCGGCTCATGTTGAGCTTCTCATCCACCATCACCCCCAATTCCTCCTCCTCAGGGCTGCTCTCAAGCCATTCTCCATCCAACCTGTGTTTGTGCCTGGGATTGCCCTGACTCAGGTGCAGGACCTTGCACTTGGCCTTGTTGAACTTCATGAGGTTTGCACGGACCCACCTCTCAAGCCTGTCAAGGTCCCTCTGGATGGCATCCCTTCCGTCCAGCATGTTGACTGTGCCACACAGCTTGGTGTCATCGGCAAACTTGCTGAGGGTGCACCCAAAACCACTGTCCATGTCACTGACAAAGATGTTAAACAGCACTTGGGTCCATTGTGTGCAGGATGAAGCATAAGCAAAGTCATTTGTATTGTAGAGGTGATTTCAGAAGTGGGATTTTCTTGCAGGGGTCTTTGGTTGGCTGGAAGAATAATTAACCAAAGACAGAGAGACACTTGTTCTGTCCTCTGTTGTTCGATAGGTTGGGCTGACTTTCGTTGACCCACAGGTTCATGAGCCTTCATTAAACATTGATGAAGTGAGAGTTTTTTTCCTCGGTTGTAATTTTGCTCCAAATGAACGTTTTTGCTCAGTCTCATTTTTTATGTTAGAACATTTTAGGAAATCTCCTTTTAACATAAAGCATGATATAAGTTCAAAGACTTTTTGCTCTTCAATGTGGAGCTGTTGGTTGAACACATTCCACAAACTGTATAGATGTTTTGTTAACACCATCAATTCTTTGGATCGTGTTCAATTTGTCAATAATTTAGATAGATGGCCTTGGAAGGTTTTCAGTAGGGCTTGTGCTGTACTGTTCTTCTAAATAAAATTGCCCATTTGGTTTTTTGTAGAGTACCACCTACTGTTACCAGCACAGCAGGAAAAGGGGCCAACGCAAGCATGTCAGACACCCTCTTACATCCAGCTCTTTCTGTTTTGAGTATTATAAATAGGTCTGAATTAATTTCCTGAGATCTTTGCAGAGCTCTTTCTGTGGAGCTCTGAAAACCTATTTTATATTGGCACAACGTTGAAGTGAAGGAAAATGGCTTTCAAGGTGATTCTTAGTGAAGTTATTGAATGTTTGGTTTGCTACCCTGTGTAGTCAGTGTATCACCAGCAACATCTAGCAGAGTTAACTGATGCATCAGTGAACTAAGAGGACCTGCTCGAGCAGTGTTTGTTGGATTTTTTCAAAGTGCTTAAGAACTGCGAGAAAAAGGCCTCAGTATCAGAGTGATCTTTTTGGATACTAAATATCTGCCCAACTTGCATCTGTCCTTTGGGATTGTTTAGTCAAAACATGTCCCTCAGCAGTCTTGGAGAAGTGCTTGGACAGCCAAAAAACTATGGTATATCTGTGTGAATTCCCAAGGCAATACCAACATCCTTATTCACTAATATTTCACTTTAATTCAAGGTTTTGCCAGGAGCTGTAATTGCGCTTTGCATGCAAATCTGGGCAACTTACAGAAGAATATCCATGAAGGTATGTCCTGTAGTGACACCAGCTGAAATTGCATCTTCTGTAGTGTGCCTCGTACTGTCCTGTACGTTTGGAAAAATTTGCTGAGAATGTAGCTGGTAAACCAATATATGGTGGACTTCAAATAGGTCAAAAAACTTCCCAGCACCCTGTGGACTGGTAGTAACTGAGGTACAAACAAAACTGACACTACGGCATTCAACTTTCATCTTGGTGATCATCTTGAAAAGGTACTCTTGTGGTAAGTCAGTCCTGTAGAGAAAGAAAATTCTGCTGTACAACTGAAACTTGCCTGATTTAGATTTTCCAGCTCAGATCCTAACAGTTCCTCTCTCCTCCATGGCTGAGGGGTGGGGACATGGAGTAAGTGTGTGGCTATCACAGACAGTTGGTGCTGCTCAGTGGGAGAAAAAGTAGGGTTGTCATCATATTGGTGTGACCGGTTTGTGGTTGATTTCTTTACTCCTGTTACTATATTTTAAATACTGTTGCCACTGTGACTGTGAATTGGTCATAACTCCCGATGATTTTGGTGGTTTGGAACCAAGTCCTGTCTTTTATCACTGTCTTGTTCTCAACTGTTTTTGGAATTTGGTCCTAGTATTGAAGTCAGAATTGCCCCATAATGAACGAACCAGTAATATCTGATTTTGCAAAGGCAAGACATCCATGCAGAGCGATCTGTTCTCCAGTGAATGAGAGAATGGTGTATCTAACTGATGGACTACGCTCTCACATCAGATATCTTTTGTATGCTTGTGTTACAACAATCTGTTGCTCTCTGAAAATCTCTTCAATGAAAAGAGTCTCTTGCCCTAGACACAGGCATATTCTTCCTTTCTCTGGTTTCTCATCAGCCTCTGCAGTGGTAGCAACACCAAGTACCCAGGTATCACCAGAAGAGCGTGAGGCTGAGGGACGTTGCCTTTCAGTACGAGTTTTTTTCCCCTGCGAGGAACTTCGCTGTGTGTATTTTTGTTGTGAGAGCATGATCCAGCACAGAGTGGCGATTTGAGAAGTTAGGAGCTGGCACATTGAAGAGGAGACCCGCGAGTACCAGCTGGGCATGAGGAGCAGACTGGTCGCCGGCTGTGTTTTCCTGAAAGCACTTGGACAAGTTCCATGTTTTGAGCAAGACGGACAAAACTCATATGGCCAAAAGCAGTCCTTGAAGCTCTTTTTAAGTGTGCTCTCCAGCCATGTTTAATTACACTTTCCTCAAGTTTTACAAGTCCCTGGCCCGTACGTGGACTTGTGCAGCTTAAGGGATGTGACACGATTTCTGACTTCCTATTGTTTGTCTTCTGATCCTTCAAACAAGCTTTCTCTTATAATCCTTCAAAAAAACATATTTTCAAAAGACTTTTTTTTGTTTGTAGTCGTCTGCTAGCACAATTTGGCATCTGTGCCTGTTTGCATCGCCTACCGAGAGAGCAGGAACTGAGAAACAAATGCAAGTCGAGTCCAGCATGTCCAAAGATGAGATCCTGAGTGATTACTACTTTTCTCCTAAGCTCCTGTCCATCTTTGTGGAAGCTAGTGATAATTAATGTAATTTCTGCAGGCAGTGTAAAGCTCTGATGGGGAGAAGGGAGTGATTTTTTGGGGGGAGGTTCTTTTAAAAAAAAAACGATATGTTTTTTGCAGAAAATCATTCTAATAATAAAAGCAGGGCCTCAAAAGTTTACTATCTTGAAATACATAATTACTAGGGAGACAAACATCCCAGACATACACGGTAAAAATTGTCAGCTGCAGATGCTAGAAGAATTCTTTGCAAATCCTGTCTGCGGCTGCTGTGGGCAGAGCTGAGGTATGTCAGCCTGCGAGCCGCTCTGGTTTCTGGGCATGGTCCGAAGTGTCTGAAAGCTTCACCCTGAGTCTAGGACAGCTTTGCAGGCTCCTGGTACCCAGTGCTTGTCCCGTGCTGCTCTTCTAGGCTGTGCAGAAAGATGAGCATGATGCAGAAGCTGGTCTGTGTGTACCCTCTGGGTCATCAGCCGTCCCTTTGCCCTGGGGGAGCTCTCTGCAGTTTCCATTGATTAGTTCAGATCCCTCCAGCTTTACCTTGCAAGGCCCCTACTGTGAGCCCCAGTCTGGCCCTTCCCTTTCAGAGGCACTGATCACCGGGAGGGACTGGAGGATATCCTTGGTGCAAATGGGTCCCTGAAGAGCTTGCAGCTGGGTCTGGTGCAGACTCACGTTTGAGTCTGTTTCAGAAGGTGTTCCAGAAGTGGTTTTAACCACAGATCTGACCACCTTGTGTCTCCCCTTGATCCATTGCAAAGCTTGATCCCCAAATTGTCTCGTAACACAAGTATCTCATGTGTTATGATGTCACATAGGACACTTCCCGCTGTGCCAGGCTGTGTGTCAGTGACTGGTCAGAAGTACACACCCCCTGTACCAGTTGGGCGTCATTGCCCCTAGCGGGTTTATCTCCCTCAGGCCGGACATGGTTAGCTTTACTTCTTTTCCATTTGCAAAGGTACTGGTGGTATGCTGAAAGTATAAGCTTACCTTCAAAAAGAAAATACTGAAATTCTTGCCCTCATTCATAGTCATGTAGTTAACAGCTATGCAGCAAAATAGCATTGGTCGGCGTTCTCAGCAGGGCTCTATTAATGCCAGTCATTCAGGCTCATACTTGAAAGTCAATGGAGATAATCTGATGTATAACAGACATGGATCTGGCTCATTTTTTGTGTGCTATGAACACTGCTAAACATGTTCATGCAAACCTCTGCTTTGCCAGAGAATTTCCTTGTGAGCTTGAAAAAATAAGATTTTTAGAACTTCCTTATGTTTGACATGATGTGAATGGAAAACCCTTTCTCTTCCCTCATCTATTTTTTCTTGCTTGACAGTGAATGACGGCAGAACAAGTTCTATTATACAGCAGTACATTGTATCATGATTAGGGTCTCTGATAGAGCATTAAATGTTACTATTCTATATAATCTCCAATTAAGCAACAGTTCTTGCTTACCAGTTCCTTTTCATGCTGCTCCTCTGTCCGTATGTATGTGTGCATAGGTACTTAGGCTTTCATTTCGTATTGCAGAGTTAAGTAATTTTAAATTTCTTAGCAACTTGAGCGTGTACGTCTGTGTGCATGCCACCTTAACACAGAAAGAACTATAGAAGTTGTGTATTATTTAAGAATAATCTTTTTATTGACCAGAAGATTGGGGATGTGGGCCTGATGATATCTCTTCTAAATGGCATGTCTGAATGTGACTCCAGAATATTCTCACTGATGCAAAGCCTAGGTAGAATTTTATTGACTTAATTTGTTCATTGCAAATGCAAGTTTCAAATACGTATAGAAATTATTATATCAAGCAGCAGTATACGTTCCTATTTTCAATTGATCGGTTTTTGAATTATCATAGCTATATTAGTGAAGTAAAAAAGCTTTGATGGTGTGAGCTTGGGAAGCCAGGTTATTCAGAGTACCCTGTTCTCCCCTTCTTCCCACCCTTGTTAAAAAAACCCTTCCCTTCCTTTGTCCTGTTTGACTGAATGTGTAGATGCACCCGAAGCCTGACATCTTCTTTGGTCTTCTGAATCCTCAGCATTGCACCTACTGTGCCATGGTCAGCAGGAGGACAGGCTTCTTGCGCCACGTGGTCTTGCCAGGAGAAGCCTGGTGCCCAGGGTTCACGGAGGGGAACAGATGCTCCTGTGCATGGTGATGGGGTCCGTGGCACACCCCAGGTGTAAGGCTGTTCTGGATGAGTAGGGAATGAGGTTCTTGGGACACAAGGTACTGCACAGCAGTCTCATGAGCTACAGCAACCCGAAATGGCTCCCAGAGCAAAAGGTTTCATCCTTCATGCTGTTAAAGCAGCTAAGCCAAATCCTACACAGAAAATAATACGCCCTTTGAGGGATCTCTGGAAGTTTAGAGCACCAGGGAATTCAGATTGGACATGACATGATGGTTTTCCAGCCTATCATCCCCTTGTGGTTAAACATACATGAAATTACTGTAACTCCTGTCAGTGCGATCTTTGTATCGGCCCTTTGTCATTTTACAGTATAAAGCCCATTCCATGTAAGAACTTGAGAAGGTCCTGCATGCCGGTAGAAGTTGGAGTGCCGACTCACCTGAGAGGCATGCAGGATAAGCGGAGGCTGCAGAAAGATACTGGTTCTGCAGTGGAATCACTCTTATCGAAGAAGCTCCCAAAAGGAGGATTTAGGAAGCATTTGGACAGTCCTGGGCCCTTTCTTGGGAAGGCGTGCGTGCATGGTAGCACCGGGGGTGTTCGTCCACATTTTTTTACCAAATTCCTGAAATATTGGCATAGTTTTGCTGACGCCATTGTGTCTGCCTTGCTCTACTCTAGGGGCGCCTGTATTTCAGTATCAGATGAAATAATCTTCATAGGCTTACATATATAGGCTCATATAGAAGTGACTGGACTCAGGTCAATGGAAGATGCTTTATAAATTTATCAATATTAAGTAGGAAAGAAGTGTATGTCCACAGGATTTATTTATTTTTTTTTTTACAAATCTGTCTCATATAATACCAGTTTCACTGCAAATGTGATATTTTTTTTTTTTTTGTAGATCTAAAATTTTCCTACTATAACTACTTCCTACTTCTTTTGCTTTCCCACAGCTAACCTCCCTTGCTCAGTAAAAGCATCGAGGAAAAAGTGAAACAAAAGTGTGGGGAGGCAGAAAGGCCTTAATTTTCAATACAAAAAAAAAAAAAAAAAAGCTTAAATTCTCTTCAATTTTTTAAAAAATCTTTTTTGAAAGTAGGGTTGCTTAGGGAAAAACCATGAAATATTTTTTATCTCATGTTTCATGTAGAAAAAGAATAATTTTCTAGTATATTTCTAGCATATTTTCAACATATTTTTAATCATCCCTAGTAGAAAATTTCCTCAACGTATCAGATCATGTCTGAAGTTTGTGTTTTAAAATACCGTTTCTGGTCTTGTCCTCACAATCATAGTCTGAATTCATTGAAACGTTGCAAAGTCCTGCTAGTGACATTGCAACCAGAATATTGTGTATAGACTGCCATAACAGTGTGATGATGATTTATGCCATTAAATATGGTATAGGTTGAGAAAGTTGTGTGCGTTTTCATAGCAGCCCTAGGCTTCTTCCTTACGTCTTATATCCTGTAGAGCTCAGTAGTGTCCGTGGCTTTGAATATGTGGCCAACCCATTTTGCGCTCACATTGGCTTCTGGTGGTCTGAAATACAGGGTAACCTGTGGTGCCGTTCATTCATTTTTTGAGTTTTTGGCAAAAAGAAAATGGAAATATTATTCTGACAATGAAAAGGGTTTATTGCAAATGAAAGATGAACCTTTTCGTAAAGAATTAATGCTTGGGTGAAATTGTTTTAAACTCCATGATGAGCGAACTTTTTACTTGTTCACTTTTTTTTTTTTTTGCTCTTTCGTGGGTCAGTGAATCTGCTTCCCCTCTTGGATATAAAATCATGGTGGAGTACTTAATAGACTTAATAAAAACCCCTGCAGAGCTTAGATTTTGTGAGGAAAAAAAAGGTGAGACGATTGCTCCTCTGGGCTGCAGCTTTGCAGCAGTAGTTGATATTCACTATTTACTCCAAACAGTCATTCCCATTTTGCAGAGTTGAGGTGTAAAACTGATGTCCCTGGTCCAACCTATGGGCCGTCAAAGCCCATAGGGAGGGGGATGACTCCATTCTGCTTCACCTCCCTAGTCCCTCTGCTTGCACATCCTTGCTTTTTACAGTAAAAGCAAAAGTTTGGCTATACAAACCTTCTTCTTTAAATCTGTGGAATGGAGATAGCCTGAAAACCTGGTCTTCTTTTGATTAAAGAACTTTCTGAACCCTTCAACAGCTCAGTAAAGCTTTTACAAACCAAAAATCAGGAAAATAGCCAGCGCGGGTTCTCCACCGCCTGAGAACTTGGTACTAAGTATGTTCTGACGTATTCCTGCACGGGGGAGCAGTCCTTACCACACATTTAGATAGTTCTGCAACAATTCTGTAACACCTTTGCTGTATGTGACAGTTTGGGACATAGGCAGAGGCAGTTAATTCCGTTATCAGAAGAATTAACCTTCCCATCCCGTTATACTGGAAGGAAAGAGCGAGCTCCAGCTGTGTCCTGCAGCTCCATTTAGGAAAGATCCTTCAGACAGAAGGATGGTTCCCCACCCAAATTTAGGTGGGTAAACTTGGTTCTTACTCGAGTTCATCCTCCAGTGTTTTTGGTGCTCTGACTAGTTGCACATTTTGCTTTCTTATGCGCATTAAATCTATGCCAATAGAAACTTGAAGCATTCCTATTAAAAGATTGCAGGTATCTGTCTCCTTAAAAGTTCACAGTCTGCAATTAATGCAAAACTGCTCTGAAAGATGCTCTACAATCTGCTTGGTCTGTGATTTCTGCAAGTAATGATTTCTACAAGCATGAATTAGCACTAACATCCAAAGAAATATTTGATAATATACTGAACTCATAGATTAGCAATGCCCAAATGCCCGTAATTATTCACTGTGTTTCCTCAGTGTCTGTCTTTCTGGGAGAGAAGACTTGAGTCCTCCTCAGTTGGCTGAACTTCTTCAGAGTTAATATTTTAGTTTGTATGATTGCATGCACAGGTGCATGAATACAGCCATTTTCGGCAACGTGACATAAATGTTTTGGTTTGGAAGTTGCATGTGCAGCTTTTTTTGTTAAAACCTATGGGGTATCTTGAGGCTTTGGATGGTTTAGAAAAATCTACTGAAAGACAGGAAAAACAAGAGCAAGTAGGTGGATGGTCACCAGACATTTAGTGCCTAAATTAGCTGCTAATGTTAATGATGTTAATGATCAAAATTTTAATGATAAAAAAGAAATGATATGAAGAAATTCCGTATCACCTCAACGCTACCAAATGAAGCTAACATCTAGCCCAAATGAGAAACATGGAACTTTCAAGAACCAAAACTTTCCTGAAAAAAACAATAGACAACATATTCTGTGTATTCGTCTAGATTTCCATTAGCATCTTAATATGACTCTTTGGTTTGTGCTGGGGGGCGAAAGACCCCCTCAAAAAAACCCTCTGTGAGATGCATGCTTACGTGTTGCTGTTGGAAAGCACCAAAGTGGTAGCAGTATTTTTGAGTCTGCCTTGAACATACCTGAATATGTTAGGGACTGCCAAGACGACAGAACTAGCTTTTTTACCAGTGTTCTGCAGGACTTCAGAGATGTGCGGGTTGAATTCATGCAACGTGCACTCCTCTAATGAAACTTGCAGCATCCACGATGAGAAGGAAAATCCCTCGCCAGGATGTGGTACTCCTGAAATCGATGCGCAGCCGGGTATACTCGCGGTGCCTGTCTGCGAGAACGTGCTGTGGTGCACCTTTCTGGTCAGGTCTACTGTCTGTGCTTGAACCAGCAGCATGAAGTTGTGTCATTGCACAATAGATGGGGTCCTGCAGTTCTCTCAGAAATCAGGAGGGGTTAAGGGCAAGAAAGAAAATAAGGTGAATCTGACTGGGTCAGGAAGAGATGGAAAGACTAAAGATGGAAAGATAAATGGCATGAGAACTTGGAGTGCTTTGATTACAGTATTTTTATTTTACAGAACACAGGTATTAAAAGGTAGGAAAATTGCATACAAGATGAGTCTAGTTTTGGGCTCCCCAGTTCAAGAAGGACAGGCAACTACTGGAAAGAATCCATAGTAGGGCTACAAAGATGGTCAAGGGACTGGAGCATCTCTCTTATGGGGAACGGCTGAGAGACGTGGGTCTGTTCAGCCTGGAGAAGAGAAGACTGAGAGGGGATCTCGTCAATGCTTATCAATATCTAAAGGGTGGGTGTCAAGAGGACGGGGTCAGGCTCTTCTCAGTGGTGCCTAGTGACAGGACAAGGGGCAACGGGCACAAACTGGAACACAGGAAATTCCATCTCAACATGAGGAAAAACTTCTTTACTTTGAGGGTGGCAGAGCACTGGAACAGGCTGCCCAGAGAGGTTGTGGAGTCTCCTTCTCTGGATATATTCAAAACCCGCCTGGACGCGTTCCTGTCCAACCTGCTCTAGGTGACCCTGCTTTGGCAGGGGGGTTGGACTAGATGATCTCTGAAGGTCCCTTCCAACCACGACCATTCTGTGATTCTGTGATTCTTGTGTGCATGTGGAAGGTGAGGGACTTCGGTGGTAAGAAAAATAATGTGCTGAGGGTGATGCTGGGGACCGCAACACACACAGGCATGGCAGTGGGGTAGATTTGAGGAAACTCATTTAGATATGAGGTGCTCGTACCCTGCTGTCTGGAGTTAGAAAGGGTGCTCTTATCTTTGAGTTATATTACATGAGCTCTTTTGAAATCTTTCTAATGCCTTGGGCCTAGTTTCTTGAATGTGCAGACATTTCTGCGTGGGAACCTTGCTTGCTTGTTTGTTCAATTTCCTCACTCTCTTATTTTTCCACAATTTCTTTTACCATGCCCATTCCTTCTCTATTGCCGTATGGCCGTGGTGCTCTGTTCTCCTAAGTCTATATAGTTGAATGCCCTGCACGATCTTCCTGCAATCTTTTCACAGAGCTCACGTTTGAAAACTGAGCACAGGGCAGAGGAGCATCTTAAGGGGAAAAAAAATAAATGTGGCGGGGGTGGAAACTTTTCTTAAAATCTTTCTTTTAATAGAAAGCAAACAAATAAGAAACCAAGCCATAGGAAGTCTGCCCATAATGGGAGTCGAATGTGGTCAAATACGGGTAGGCAGGCCAGCCCTCTCCTTTAGATGTTTTTTGTCACTTTTTAACAGCCTGGAAGTGGAATCTGGCTTTTAACCAGAAACCTGTGTTGGAAATGGTCTTTTAAAAGCAATGTCGTGTGCAGGAAGAACTTGCGATAGATTAGTTATCGGGAAAAATAAGTGACTGAGTGTGGCTTTCAAAAGCTCCACTTTGAAAAGAAGTGGAGGCTAAGGAGAGGAAGTGCCGAAGAGATAAAAAGCAAAGTTTTTCGTGCTGCTTTCTATTACATCTGATATTTTCTCCTGTTTTAAGTTTGCCCCTTTCTGACTTGTCAGTATCTGCGTTCAGTCATTACTTGTCAACACAGTTTTATTTAATACGAATAAATATGCTATAATTAGCTAAAATGTGAGTCTTGTAATTACAGGTGTAGAGTTGTTTTATTTGCTAAGACTTTGTGCCCAGGGAAAATGACGCAACATGCCAAGAAGGCTTAAAATCAGAAATCTAAATTTATCATGCTGATTATTTAACCATGATTAGGGCATTTTTCCTTAGTCCCAGTATCCTTTGACAGTTCTGGTGTTTGCAGCACTAGCCAAAGATGAAGATGCGTTTGACTGTATTTTTTATTGCTGGCATTTTGAAGAGCCGTTGCTTCTGTTTGCATATGATTCCCTCAGAGAATCTTTGCAACTGGATTATTTTGCCCTGCTGCTGGGATGTTTTTACCTGGAGCAATGTTCCTAATACAGTAGAAATCAACTGAAAGTCATGCTCAGAGGGAAGAGACTCCTTGATGTATTTTATTCCTTCACGTATTTTATTCCTTCATGTAATTTGCCCGGAATGATACAAATTCTATAGAAAAGTTTCCACTGCGAAGGGCTTTAGTCCATTTTAAAGCATTTTAGTGGTCTTATTCGCAGCATTATGGTCAAGAGTTCCCTTAAAAATTATTCTGTTTTTTTGTTTGTTTGTTTGTTTGCAATTTAGAAATAAAATGATCCCTTGTTAGCCTGTAAAATAATAATACTGGAAACATTATTTCCACATGCACTTTAGATAGCAAGAGTATATTTAATGGTTGTTAGAAATTGGTTAGTGTCTCTGTACTGCAATTTTAAGAAAAACTGTCACTTCCATCTAAAGGATTTAGGTGATTTTCCCTTTTTCAACATGTAAGGGGGAAAATGTATTAAAAATCATTGCTATTCTTGTGCTTAAGAAAGTGAACAGATCCTCAAAATATAAATTCATAGACCTCTGGCTAATCTTACAGCATGTAAGTCCCAAGATATGGTTTGAAATCCTTGGCTGGAAGGCATCATAAAGGAGAAAATCCTTATTATCGAGAACTTCAGCTGTTCATCCTCTGAATAACACCTCTGCTGTCTCTTACATTAAAACAACAAGTCTGGCTCAGTGAAATTATTAGGTGAAGGCTCAGAGCAAGCAAAGGGACGTGGGTGCTTTTTCGTACACAGCGGAGTGCGGCTCTGGAAGTCATTGCCACGGCTTCCCCTGGCTGTCAAGAGTTTGAATGGATTTGAAAAGTGGTTAGATACATTCATGGGAAGAAAGTCCAGTAAAGCAAAATGCAAGGAGCCTGGGGGCCAAGGCGTTCTTGTGTTGATTCCTGGAGGAATCGACGTCTCCATCAGTGAACCGGTAACAGGGAGCGTACAGTTGATTTCCATGGTTTTGGGTGGTAGGAAGCTCTTTTGGGTAGTCGGACGCTGTGCCAGTGGCACGCATCTCCAAACGTAGCTCACAAAATGGAGTGAGTAGAAAAGGTGACAGGCAAGGTTCGGTGTACGGTGATGCCCATAGGGTAAATAATCCAGACGGTGCCTCTGTGCTAGACTGGGAAGCGGCGGCTAGGGCTCAGGAGCGGTCGCTGAGAGGTCTCTGAAATCACCAGCTCGATGCAGGGTAGTAGACAACAAAGCCAAGGAAATACTGCCCGTAATCAGAACTACTGTCCATAGTCAAGACGGATAATGAGAATAAGAGAGAGTGTGCCCTTTTTTTCCCCACCGATGCACCCACGTGTGAGCGCTGGGTGCAGCCCTGGTCTCTGCGCCCGAGGAAGGCCATAGGGGACGCAGAGAAGGTGCGTAGATGAGCAGCTAACAGGCAGGACGGGACGGGGCTGGCTGATGAGAAGAGACTGAAAAGGCTGCCCCTCTTCCTTTTGGAAAGAAGACGGAGGAGGGAACACGTGAGCAAGGCTTATAGAATCATGGAGTCTGTGGAGAAGCTGAAATATTTGCCAGGTCCCACAGCACTACGACAGGTGGCTTGTTAGTGTGTGGTGGATACAGATAGGTATGGAACTCCATCACTGCGGAACCACCTTGTTAATTTTTGAGTGTTACCATGTGTGGGAATGTTTGTGTTACTAACGTTAGAGCCGTGAAAGCTCTTCTGACTGCGGTCGTTCTTTGTTTCCTTCATCTCTAACACACCCGTGAGAGAATTCATTTATGTTTTAACTTTTCCTCACTGTTCAATGAGATGTGTTACTTCATAATTTAGTAGCAATGTCAAATAACTAACACTTGGTATTTGGACTGTCAGGCAAAGCTCTAAGTGGTCCTATAGAAAGAAAAATGTTGATCATAATTACTGTATTTAATTTCCAAATTAGGATCTGGGCTCTAACTTGCAAGGTCCTATGCAAAAAAAATTTCCAAGAAACAGCCTCAGCCCTGAAGAGTTTACAATGCAATTAGCAAGAAAAGGTACAAATAAAAAGGGAAGGAAAGCAGTGTAGATAGCGTATGACTCTTAAGCTGTTTGCTGTTTGTGGACTGGATCTTCGGTCCTCCAGTCTTCGTGCATTCTCTAGTGGAAATGAGACTCCCCTTAAGAATCCTCCTCCCCTGACCACATCTACATCCTCTCTTGAAAACCCATCCAAAGCTTTCATTCACAAAGATTCCTTACAGAACTCATTTTTATGCACTTTAATACATGGATTTCAATGGCAGATGCATAAATTACACACATATTTGGAATAAAGAACGAGAATGAGAAAAGAAATTACTAATCCATTAATGGTTGTAGACTTTACAAGTACATATTGTGCTACCAAAGCATGTAATATCAAGTGCAAAGGGAATATTTGCAAGGTAAGACCCTGAGCAAGACAGGAATAAACCACACCTGGCAAAAGGGAACAAGTCAGAGGAGCTAGTGGTTTCCTTCCTCTTGGGCTGATATTCCCCCTTCGCTAGGACATCGATTCTTCTCTGGGAAACATCGCCTTCCATGTCTCCAAACACTCTATTGTAAAGTATTTTACAACTCTGTAATTAAGAACTCCTCCTTTTAATTTAGTTGTGTCTTCTAGGGGGTTTATGTAAACTAGTAACTCATATTCCACACCAGTGTCCCAGGTCTTCCTTTTGCTTACGCTGTGTGTGAGGCAGGTGAGCGGTGATCATTTTTATCACGGTTGAATAGAAGAATACCCCAAAGACGAACGGAGTAGCTAACATTGTAATCATACATCAAGTGCGTAATTGTTTGTTGTAGGGCATTTTGGAGTAATAACTTCATTAGAAAAGTAAAATGTAATTTTTAGTTTTGCCGCTTTCATTTTATTTACTACTCTTTTTCTAGTGCACTAATCTGAGTTTTATGAAAATCAGTTCAAAGTGTCTTGGGAATCATTTACAATTTCCTAAGGCTCTGGTTTTGCCTAGGAGAAAACAAACATAGCTTTCAGATAAACATAAAAGCACCAGCTGTTTTTCCTCCAGAATTTTTATTTCCATAATACTTGCCTTTGGAGATAATTTTACAAGAAGAAACACATAATGCGTGGAAATATTTAAGAATAGGTTTACAATAATTCGATGACTGTAAATACAAAGACTAGCTTTCATGCCTCAGTCACTGCTCCACACAGAGGTTTGATGTGCTGGGGGAAAAAAAAAAAAAAGAGTAGAGAGATCTAGGAAGCAGCCCAGGCTCCCAGTGCCAGCTTGGCCGTCTTGGGGACCATTGCCTGGAAGCCAGCTTGGTTTTTGCCAGACAGAGTTTTCTGGACTGTTAATGTACTAAGAGGCCTGATTTAATTTCTTACTTTCCCCAGAGCTTCTTTGCTGGAGCTTGATGGGTACTCCTGTGAACAGGAGCTTCAGCAGTGTTGGTAGCGCCTGCATCCTCACGTGCTTTGGGCTTAGTGGTAGGACGTTTAAATAGTTCAGCTGCTGGCTGGGAATATCTTGCCTCTTGCTTCTCAGAGGAGCAGACATCTTTGCAACCTCCGTTATATGAATTACGGCTGTTTAGGTTGTGAGCTTGCGTTGGCTAAAAACAACGGGCGCTAAATGAGCCCTGATTTCTTTTGTAGGTGTGTCTGTATCGCGCTGTCTCGCTGGGATGAACTGTTGCATCTTCCTAGCCAAAACAGCCTGCCCTTTGCCGTTACAGCTGATGGCTAAATATGCAGACTACATCCACTGATACCTCTTAAAAAGTTGCAGCGGGAATGATGAAGGAAACATGCAGCTTGTCGTCATCACCTTACGTTTCTTTCACTAGACCCTGACCCAGCCGACATACATCCATGTACATCCAAATCTGGCTGCTCTAAGGGGGCTGCCTCCTTTGCTGTGTTCTTCCCAGTTTCACACGCCTGTGTAACGGCGAGAAGGAGAGCGCACTGATAGCATCACAGGAGAAGAGTGCTGCAGTATCGAATGGTGGTCTTAACTTTGCGGCACATGGGAAAATAAGTCCAGAAATGAAGAAGTTGAGTGATATTGTGTGGAAGATTTCTTTTGGGTAGTGCACATCCTTTTATGTCTGCCCTTGTGAGTGACATGCAATTTCTGTGCTGCTGCACTTCTCTGAGATGAAAGGATTTGTATAACTCGGAGAGACAATCTTTGCATTTAACAAAACCGGTTCCCATATTTTTTGTAATTCATGTCTCTCACTTCAAATCACCTGTCTTTCCATCCCCACAAAGAGATGATCCCTTAAAATAATTTTGCCAGTCACTGTGCCTGCTTTCCTGCCTTTTTCCTTCTTACTTGCCATCCCACTAATTTGGTTTCTTCCAGCACCAGTGGTTTCCTACTCTTTTGCCTTTGCAATGAATCACCTTCCTGCCTTCTGGTTTCCCAGTTTTGCCACCCCGAAGCATCTCCATTGGCCAGTTGTTGATTCATGTGTCGTGTAAGGGTGATGCAAACAGGAATGAGAGGGAATAAACTTCTGATAGTCAGTGATGGATTTCTGTGTTGCAACTTAAATATATTTAGATTTACTTAGTACCTGGTTGCATTTCTAAACAGGTGTCATTAGACATGGTCCTAAGTTGAGCACGTAAGGTCTCCTCAGGAACGGGGTCTTAAACTAGCAGCTCTGACTGGTTGACAGTTTCTGATCAACAGAATAGTAACTATTATGTGGTGCACCCCTTCCTATCCTGAGTATTTTTGTGGTCCAAATCGCTATGCTATTTTAGCATCTCAGTCTTTATTCTGTGCGAGACCTCCATAAAGTAAGAAAGCAGTATGAGCCCATGTCGGAAAATAGGCTGAAACGCGAGGAGGGCATCTGCTTGCAGGTGAAGGGGACAACCTGCAGACGAGACTCGGGAACCATTGTGGTTCCTTCAGCACCTGTCCGAAGGAGATGCGATGCCTTGCTCCCTGGAGGTGCCTCTGCCTTTCCCTCCATACACAGGGCTGGCTTGGACCAGATCCCTCAGTTTTAGGTGGCAAAGTTGGGTGCTGAGTGACTTGTCCCCAGGGCTGTGGATGTCCGGGAGGAGTGCGCTGGGGTAGGGACCGACACCAGACTTTCCCTGGCTGGCATCCTGGCCGGCCGTGGGAGCAGAGCTGCTCCGGGTACCCGGGGCAGGAAGGGTGTGCTCTTGACAGCAACACTTTTCTGGTATTTTCTATTCGGCTTCCTGAACGGGTACAAAATACAGTCTTTCCAAAGCAAGCTCAGTGCTGTGTTTCATAACCACCAGGGGAAAATCATTAAAGGGGAAGAAAAGGTAGAATTATTGATTCAGCAGCATGGAGGGCAAAGCATAGCCTCTCTTTTGCTCGTAAAAAGACTGTGACTCTCCTCAGTTGCAGAGTAACTTAGGTGCATCTTAAATTTGAAAAAGAATTTTTTCTTAGGAAAACCTAACATCTCAGTTCTCTGCAGGTATATTCACATAATATTAGTATCATGTTAAAACAATCAGCGATTACAATGGTGTATTTTGTACATTTTCACATCTAAAGATAGTAGTAATTCATTAGGACTGGTGACTAAACAGGTTCTTTGGTTGCTGGTCTGATTCCCATGCGCTACACCTGCTTTTAAGAAGTGCAGCTTTTTATTTCAGTCAGTGAAGCTAACAATGCATGGCAAAGGATGTTGTTAGAATTCCTTATATTTTAAGGTGATGTATGGCATGCCAACAATTATAATTCATTTTTTGCCATAGATCCCTTTCACTTCTACCCCTGTAATAAAGGGTGTTATGTATCTTATTTTTAGGAGGCAGATTTTTGGAAACATTCTAAATTAGAAGGGGGAGAGAAGGTGGTCAGTCTTCAGTATAGATACATTAAAGAAAGTCCTTTGAGGAACTGGTTTTTTGTGTTTTAAATAACAGTTATTTATTGGGACTGGGATTGGTCTCGGCTGGCTTCTTACCTTTTGTCACGTAACTCCAAGGAAATGGATAAAATGAGCACAACATCACAGGTGCAATCCAGAAACTGCCACGGGACCAACGTCTGTGGGTATGAAGCTGAGCAGTTCAGATGTGATGGACCGCTTATTTCTGTGATTGCACAAACTCTTTCCCCTTTAAGACTCTGAACTGCTGTTCCCGTTTCCTGCAGCTGACAAGGTTGCTCACAGCTTGTCCGTGTGAGAGGGTTACACGGGTGTCTGAGACCCCAAACCGCTGCTCCTTTGGTGGAGGTGCCTTTTTCTAGGTTAGCGTGTATCACTTTAGCAGCAGATTGCCTAGAGAGAGACGTGTTAGGCGCGTCTGTACAGCTGCAGCCAGAGCAAACCAACTCTAGTGAATTTTGGATAAGGGGCTGGAAAGCTGTCTCTGTAGGCAAGCCCCTAAGGTCATAACTAAAACAAAAAAAAAGCCCAAAAGCATCGGTTATGATGACGAAACCCAAAATAACAACAAAAAAGCCAAACCAAGCCCTTATAAAACACCTGATTTTGCAAGGGAACTATTTAATTGGGAGAGTTGTCACTGCCTGCTGTGACAGTCTGTCTGGATCTGAATGACACTACGTTCAGTATTTTGATATAAATCATTCTCAGTAAGAAGGATAACCCCTGATTTAACAGTATTCAGTGTATTTATTCTAAAATGCGGTGAAAAAACGGCGGATGCTTGACTGATAATATTTTGTTCGTTTGATTGAATAAATCCTTGTAGCAGTGAGTAGCCACTAGCCATCCTTGCGTACTGTATTCTCGCTACTCAGTGTTTTATAGTGACTGGAAAAATACACTGATTTATATTCCACTTCATTGCCAAAGCAGCATTATACTCTACTTCGGTATCACTTTAGCTTTCAATTTAGTTGAAGTCTTTAGGGATTTTTCCATAATAATTCCCAAAATCTCTCCCTTCATTACCATCCGGCATTTAGTATGTGTTTCAGGACACATACAATCCTGTGCATTACTGCCTGAGTTAACTGTACACTTCTCAGCGACCTAACTGACCTGCCTGATAGACGCTGCAGCTCACTACCGCTGCCGTCTTTTGGCTAATTAAAATGCGCTTTTAGCTCCAGTGTTTGCAGCAGGTCTCCGATGCGTTAAATTACCGGCCTGTAGCGCCTGCTTTTGGAAGTGCAGAGTCTATTTAAATCTGCATAATAGTTTTTAGGGTAACTTGTTGAGGATCTTCCAACAAAGGCATTTCATACGGCTTGCTCAGTCTGAAGAGGAAGCAGGTGTTTCCCAACGCGAGGAAGACGACTTAGTGCTGAGCAGGTCTTTCACCAGCCCCCCAGTAACCCTGCCGAGCTTGGCAGGGTCACCGGGATGAATAAAGAGCTTAAGAAAGGGAAGGATTAGCCCCGTTAACCTCAGCAGCAGAGTTTTTAAGCCCCCATGCTACGACGGCTGGGGCAGGTAGCAGCTCACCCCGCAGCAGCCCACACAACCTCCCACCACCCGTGTCAGTCCGTCTGTCCCTGCCGTGCCTGGCGATGCTTCTGCAGTTTCTGTAACCGCTGGAAAGTTTTGCTGTGCGTCGTCGGGTTTGTTTTCTTAGACATGACCGCCCTCTCTGGGCTTCCGAAATAGTTTCCAAGCAGGTAGCCGATGCTGTCGCTGCGTACCCCCGCTGCCATCCAGCTGCCGGGGCTCCGCTTCACCGCGAGCATCAGCATCTCTGCAGGATGCTGCGCTGCAGCACACGTCCTGGACCGAAACCACCCTCCTCCCATCCAGGCTGGCTTTAGCCCAGCCCAGACAGGCTTTAGCCCTGGCCAGTGCCGGGGGGAGCAGAGAGCTGGGGGGGAGCGCAGGACGGCGGCTTTCTGCCAGTGTAACATGGGTGGAAACCTGGTCCCAACCGGCAGGGCCAGCCCCCGAGGATTTCTGTTGTCGGAGGCATCTGATTTGAGTTTTCCCCGTGCGTTCAAGCCGCACGTCTCTAATTTCCTAATCGTCTGGGTGGTGACTGAGCTGCAAGAAAGCTGAGCACAAAATTGATGCGTGCCTTCCTGGCTTCTATGTGTTTATATGATTTTCTGTTAAGATACACACAATGTTCAGCTGATATGTAATTGGTGCTGTTTCTGGGTGGAACGCAATATTCCTTTGCAAGTCGCAGGACTTTCGAAAATCATTTTAAGTAGGGTATTCAAGTCTCTCTATATTTTCTCTGATAAGGGAAGTTGTTTGATGTAGTTTATTTTTATGGCTGTCGTGGTTTAACCCCAGCTGGCAACGAAGCACCATGCGGCCTCTCGCTCACTCCCCTCACAGCAGGATGGGGGACGGAGTCGGAAGAGTGAAAGTGAGAAAACTCGTGGGTTGAGATAAAGGCAGTTTAATAAGTAAAGCAAAAGCCTCACATGCAAGCAAAGCAAAACAAGGAATTAATTCAGTACTTCCCATCGGCAGGCCACCTCCAGGAAAGCAGGACTCCATCACACGTAATGGTTACTTGGGAAGACAAACGCCATAACTCCAAACGTTCCCCGCTTCCTTCTTCTTCGCCCAGCTTTATATGCTGAGCATGACATCATGTAGTATGGAATATCCCTTTGGTCAGTTGGGGTCAGCTGTCCTGTCTGTCCCCATCCCAACTTCTTGTGCACCCCCAGCCTCCTCGCTGGTGGGGTGGTGTGAGGAGCAGAAAAGGCCTTGACTCTGTGTAAGCACTGCTCAGCAATAACTCAAACATCCTGGTATTATCAACACTGTTTCCAGCACAAGTCCAAAACATGGCCCATACTAGCTACTGTGAAGAAAATTAACTCTATCACACCCAAAACCAGCACAATGGCGCTCGAGCCTTCTATTTAACTGGGCCCTTTGATGCTCCAAGGCTTTCTGTTTGGTTCATGCGGTATTGGATTGTTCAGTGTTCAATGTTCCTTTGCTTCTTTTTATTGGGTATACAAAACAGATATCTGAAATTCTGCTCTCTGAATACACATGAAAATCCAAGGGGACAGCAGCGGCGGCAGGATTATGGACTGTTCCCTTCTTGCAAGCAGTTTTTATCTGTGCAAAAGTAACTGTGCAGCCCTGATTTCAGTAGCATTGGCGTTGTCATTCTGGGATGCTAACATCACCGCGAAGTGCAAGGCGATAGAGAATCAGAATTGACACAAAGCAGTGGCGGAAAGGATCATTCCAGTGGCTGTGGTGGCTTTGTTTTGTGTTCTGTGGGATTTTTGGACACTCCTCCAATTTCTAGGGCTGGAGCCGGAACAAAGCATTAATCAATAATGCTGTCACGTCCGATAAATGAAAAAGTAAAACACTAGAACTTAATCATAAACAGGGCTTGTGGGTCTCACAAGCAAAATACTAAAACCCAAGCCTAAGTAAGATTATAGCTTGCTTTATCTTCCAGATTAAAAGCACCTGCACACACACACATGCGCACACACTCAGGCACACTTAGACCACAGCAAGTGCCCGAGCTTTGATACCCACTTTGTCACAGCAGTGCCACTGACGACATCATCACCCCCTTTAGTTACAGGAGAACTTCATTGAGCTTCCTTCTGTCTGTCCACTCACAGCAGGTGCTGCTATGCCCATCCTTCTAAATTAGGTGGCAAAATGTTATTTTTAATTGTTTTGCCCTTGGCAGATTTTCTTCCAATCTGTTAGTTCCCTGTGCATCTAACAAAACGTGACTCTAACAGAGGGAGGGGTTTTATTATTTTTAAAAGCACCAAGGCTCTATCTAACATGAACAAAATGCTGCTTTCGTGAAATGTAGCACATTGCACACACTGCCTTTTTCTTATTTCCCATAGCAGCTAGGTAAAATTACAAAATGGATGAATAGTTTAATTTTTCTTCTCCCTGTCATACATACATACACACACACACACACACACATTAACTGGAAGGGTATTAGGATATTTGCCATGGTTCTCTGGCTGCCAGGATCTTAAGGCATCGATAAACCACAGAAATAGTACATGGTTCTTTGGGGTCCCAAATTGCTCTTAAAATTGGCTCTGCCTGAATCCTTATTCCGTAATTGAAAACTCTGTTTTGGACTCGGTTCGGTAGCGTCCAAAGGTACTGAGGCGAGTAAAAGTTTGCAGTGGATTGGGAGCAGTCAGCACGGTGACAGCAGCAGGGGTGATGAACTTATTTTTATGAGAGAATGAGAGTCTGCTGTACTCCCAGTCACAGGCTGCTTTTGCCAGATGCTTTTTGTGCTTTATCTTTCGAGCTGACGTCGCGCAGGAGATAGAGGTATTATATATATATCCGCATGAGAGGGAAACAAAATCGAGTCAGGGAGATACAGACCCTTTAGAAGAGATTAGAGATAGGAAGGGCACAAAGTAGGTACAGATGCCATCTCTGGAGGAAGCGATTAGATTTGAGAGGGATGAGGGAGGTAATGCCTGCATCTCGAAATCTCACTGCTGCGGTGCTACGTGGCGGAGCAGCCTTATTTTGTCTTGCCGTGCGGTGCTGGCTTGTCTCGAAACCCATCTGGAAATCTCTCGGCAGGTGAGTAAGGGACTTTGTTCCAGTGCATCGGGAGGTAGGCACAGCCACCCACCACCCATAGTTTGGCTGTCCTAGCTCTCAGGTGTAACTTCCAGCTGGGGTGCGGAAGAGTCCCTGGATTTGTGCTGTGGCATCCCAGGCCATCGGCAGCGGCAGACAGCTTGAAACGCAGGCAGGGAGCTTGTCTACATCTCTTCTTTCAGCTCGGGGTTTCGTTAGTCTCTCTGGCATCTGCAATAGATCCTGCAGGAAGTCTCGAAACGTCAAAAAGAGGAAAGATCTGAAAGATGGGAGGGAAGGCTTCGCTTTCCCTGGCATGTTCCTGAAATTGCTGAACAACAGGAACACTCTTGCTGTACATGGAAGACTGTCAAGTACCATTGTGGGAATGCAAAACTTTTCTGTAACGCAAAAAGGCTGCATCAGAATGTGACTTGAGTGTAACGCAACATTTGTTTCTGTAAGATTTCTATCTGGTATAAAATTCATCGTGCCATGAAAACGTCAGCTCAACTTTCTCATTAGTGGTCACAACAGAAAGGCAAATGTCAGGAAGTAGGAGGGAAATGGGAAACAAAACAGCGAATGTCACTGTGCTACTGTACAAGTCCATGGTGTTCCTACAGCTTGTGCGCATGGGGCACAGGTCGGGTCCTCACAGCCCAAAAAGGAGGTGTCAGAACTGGGAGAGGTGTGGGGAGGTCAGCAGGGACGGTGAGGGTGCAGAACCGGCCTCCTGAGGCTGCAGGCGAGGTGATGGGAGGGAAGGGACGCATGATACACATCTAGAAACTCATGAACAGCATGGAAGAGGCTGGTGGTTGTTATTGCCTCTTCCACTATGAGGATTTGGGGGTACCAAGTTTAGGTAGTGGGTGGAAGGCGTCAGACAACAACAGAAAACTGTTCTACCCTGTGTGCAAGAGCTGTGGACCTGCTTGCCACCAAGTGCTGTATCTATGGGTTCAGCAGGATTTTGGAGAGGTTAATCATACAGAAGTCTATGAACTCCACCCATTAACACCATTAGCTCAGCACACAGGAGCCATTTACGAAGTCTCTGACTCAGAAAGTGCTGGAAGCTGGGTGCGTGTTTTAAGAACTGTACTTGTTCTGTTCCCATACACTTCCCCATTTATCTCTTTTCGGCTGCTGCAGGTGCAGGCGAACCTCTGATCTCACTCAGCACGGCTTCATGCTTCTCAAGACTTTGAGGACAAAGTGTAGGATCTGTCTTTTCGTGGTGTAACCATTGGAAATCTCTCCATGAAACTTGAAGAAAAGAAAAAAAAGAAAAAAGACTAAGCTAAATGTTGAGGTTATGTCATTTACAAAGTGCTCTAATACCACAGTGATGAATGCCATATAACTGTCAGGGTAGACAGGTCTGCTGTCAGGTACCTTGCAAGTGACCTGTTTGACTGCTGCAAGGAGCTATTAAAAGGGCAGCTATTAGCAAACTTAGTATAAACCAGAGCCCAAAGCAGTCTTACATCAAAGTGTTACATTGCAGAGGTTGTCACTGTAGTTCTAATTGGAGAAAATTTGCCGTGACTTACTCTCCAGGAAAACACATTAACTTGCAGTTGAACAGATTTCTTTGTCCATAATTTGGCTTAACACACGATGAAAACAGTAGATTAAAACGCGATTTACCAAATTGCTGTATCTTATATTTTTGAACTGATGGGAACACGTGCCCAAGCAAAAGCAGGGACGGGCTGCAGAGGAAACAGACGCAACTCTGTAGAGCGCAGCTGGGGTTTTGTGGAAGGAGAGGAGGAGGAGGAGAAGCTTCAGAGATCCTCTTGCGAGGTTGTCAAGGTTACAGGTGCTGTTGCTGCCGTAGGTGAGTGGCTTGGGCATTCCCTGCTGATAATTGGGATCGGCTGTTTTCTTCCGAGATAACAAAATTTGCATTTCAATTAGGTGGTTGCCATTTGTCAACACGGAAGCATAAAGTATAAGTCATTGGGAGCTTTTCACAAGACCACCATAAGGACTTTGAAAAAAATTACAATGGCAGCATTTACCCCAATAAGATTTTTAGTTTTTAAGGATTTAAGGAGCAAGAACCCTGTTAAAAACTCGCAGTGAATTAATCACCAGATATGCCTTCCTAGTTCCTTAGATCCCAGTATAAATGTTGCTTCTGGAAGCTAGCATTCACCGTTTCAGATGCGGGGAAGCCGAGAGCTGCGTGCCAGTCTGGTGCTCAGTGTGAGAACTGAGGATTTGCACTGAACTCGCTGCTTCAAGACATCGCTGAGACGGCAGCAACTGTGCCTTAGCCCTAGGAAAGAAATCTCTGCTGATACTGGCATGGTATGGCTCAAGCGGAGTCTGACAGCGCCAGTATATACTTTAGGAAAACAAATGACGTCGTGGTAGATTTCAAGCTGCGCTCGGAATTGGTACAATATGTCATATTGAGTTTTCTGCCAGATTTAAGAGTGATATGGCAAGATCTTCATCGACTGTGAAGATGTGCAGCACCGCTGACTTCCCTAGAGCTATATAAGTCTATACGGTTGGGGATGGGGCCCAGGAGGTTTGTACTGTAGATCAACCACGCTCAAACGAGCCACTGCTGCACTGAATGAGTACTGGGTGCTAAAGTCGGGCAGAGCCTTGGTGCTACCAAGCAGGAGCTGAGAAAGCAGGCAGCCTGCTTTGTAGACCAAGGAGGAGAAATTCACTGTTCGCTGCTCCCGCAACAGCAACATCGGTTCAGGAACCCCACCACCGCTTTGGAGTTGGAACAGCCCTGATTTACTTGGAAATGCTTTTCACGTGCAAAGTCGGGTAATCTTGCAAACTTTTTAAAAACTCACAAAGTGTCTCGCCCTTTGTGATGGGAAGCTGTAAATCTTGCTAAATCAATATAAACTGCCCAGTTTTAAGTAAAGCGGTAGTTTCAGCAAATGCCATGCCTTTAGGGCAGTTTATCCACTCTGAAGGTGGAGGAGACACGTGCTTCTGCCTCCCTCTGCTAAGGGAAAGCAAGAAAATGGCATTCTTGAGTCTAACATCAGCCTTTGTGTGCCCACTCTGCCTCTTTGCCCCACTGTCTGCTTAAAATCTTCGATTCCTCAGTTTCCCCACTGTCCTTTTAGGCAGATGGAGAATCGGATCATGAGCCGATCAGATCATGATCGGACGGAGCTTCATCAGCACCGTCTGTCCAACTGGCAGGGGCCGGGGAAAGGCAGCCCCACACCGAGAATCCCAGCGCTGCCACCCCACCTGTCCCCCATTGCTGCAGGCTGGTCTCTTCTGGCCGGTCCAGCCGTGTATGTCAGGTTTCTGTGGCCGCTCCTCAAAGGAAAAGGAAAGGGAGGAGCGTCACCTGCTTGGTAGGAAGGGAGCCACAGGGCACCAAGAGCCAGGACTAGCTCATACAGCTTGAAAAGTGGATGAGGTTTGGGGTAAAGCTCAGGGGTTTTTTTTCCCTAGAAGAAGTCTGAGGATGTGGAGAAATGTGCATTTATGTGCATGGTGTTGCTGTAATATAATCAGTTCAGCTTTTTCATTGATGACCTTTTCTGTAACGTTAATGACAATATTGGTTGCACGCAATATTGCAAAGGAAAAGATGCCAGTCTAAGTACTATATAGGATTTGCAGTTACAGTAATGATGGGTGCAAATGCAGAACCAGAAAATTGGCAATTTTCTGTAGAAAAGTTGCATGATACTAAAAAAATAATCTAGCTTGCTCAATAACATACTTTGTTGCTGTCATTTGTTTTTGTAGGGTCCCTTTCTCAAGTAGATGGTTAGTGCTCTTCTGTAAATTTACCAACGCAATGACTTTCCCCCATATCAAACAGTTTAACAATTTAGGGATAACTTGTTGTATCTTTACGTTTAATAACTTTCTGATGTAAGAAGTAGTAGTCACGCTTGACATTAAGGTGCTGCTAATTGTGAATGGAGGCATTTACATTCTGAATCCTAGTGAATTATATTACGTGTGTTGCACTGTTTTAATTTCATTCCCTGGATGATTTTTATAGCCAAGTATACCCTGTAACATTTACTTTCCCAGAATGAAATAAATCCTGCAGTGGGGATTGACATCACTTTGGTTTCTCTTGTGCCTTTTGCATAGTGTTTAAATTTCAAGTGGTCTTGTAGGTTTCATACAAATTCTCTATGGAAAGTAGATTCTGCTTTTAATAATTTTAACTCTTTATATCATATAGCTTTGTAAATCATGGGGCTGTTACAGGCCAGCATGCAAAACACGCAAGTATCTTTACCTAATGTGCGGGTGAACCCGTCTTGGAAGTGAAGTTTATTAGGTGCAAGAAGAATACTGTATTTAACTGAACCATAATTAGAATTATATAGGTTAGAGTTGAAATCTTTTTAAAGTTCCACCAAGGACAGCATAGTTAATAACGCTGCTTTATCTCAGCTGAAAGCCAGGGCACCTCCCAGTGTGTGGTGGGACCCAGGAGCATGTCTTCTGCCCTGAAGTCCTCCTTCCTGGGTTGTCCAACCCAGTGGTACTTTGCATGGACAGACTGAGGGAGCTGCAAACACAAACGTACCACAGTAGCATTGAGTTAGTAAAGCAGGTAACTTTACATGAGATAGGCTGTATTTTGGTATCTGTACTGCATCCAAAGCCTTGAATGGGCCAGAAGCCACCCAAAACTAGGGAAGAAGCCACATGTTAAAGATCTTTGTCAACTGTCAGTCTTAAAACAAAACACTGGCTTAAATATTTGGAGGATTAATGGGTACGACTTGGTGAAGCAAATTTCTGCAAGTCTTCCGGGTCTCATCTTTCCTTTTCATTGAGGAAAGGCCTTCCTTATTGTCAGTTTGGCAATTAATTCTCCAGCTGCAGTGTCAGTACACAAACACATAACCTGATCCAAAGAGATAAGTATTAAAATTGATTTGTGAACTGTTTGGTTTGTATTTTAAAATGTGCAGTGTGCACCTACCTTCAGTTTTCAGAGGAAGCATTTAAAAAAAAATAAATACTTTGCGTTAGAAGAAGAAGCCGTACTGTTTGCCTTAGGTCTTACAGTAGACCCCTGGCAATGGAAGACTGAATCTCATCTGTGATTTATTTACTTGCGTGGCAAATAGGTTGGCAGTTGATAAGCGTTTTGCACACCTGTATTTTTTCAAGAGTTTCAGCTGCATCCAGTCAATTTTTGCTGTTCCCCGCTGCACATCCCTCCATGGTGGATGGTGGTACCGAGGTGCTGTTGAGTGGCCAGGCTCTGCCTGAGCAGCTCTTGTGTGTGCTTAGCGCACGGGAGGGACGGGTTCCTCTGAGGACATGACAGTGTATGGATAGGAGATGATTGGTAGGGTTTAGTGCCGCTTTACAAGTGCATGTGGATTTTCAAGGCAGAAATGGACTTCTCTTTTAATAGAAGTGCAGGTAATACAGCACTCACAGCCTTCTGCAGCAGAGAGATGCAAGGATTTCTCCTTTTGAAAGAACCAGATTTGTCTTGTGAACATAGTGCTGGCGGGTCATTCTCCTGCCTCTTCCTTGGAAATGAAATTATTTCAGAAAAGGGGTGTTCGTAGACTTGCTGACTTCCATAAGATGGAATATTTCATTTTATACACGAAAAGCGTCTTCATTCAGAAGAGTCTGGAGCTATTCTGTTCTACTGGGAAAGGACTTATTTTCACAGGGTATGGAAAATAAACTAATCTGATACTTTGATTACTACACACAATGTATGTTTCCAATGGAGAAAAAGTAATAACATTTACAATCAGCTCTCTAGTAGCTAAGAGTCGCACTGTTGCATTATCAATAGCTGGCTTTTTCTCTGGCTTAAATCTGTGTTCATCTGCGTCGTCAATTTGTGCCCGGGTCTCTGTCACGGTTGCATGTTTCATAGAAGGGGCTTTATTGCACCCTGCCCTGTGGAGGGTGGGACAGCCCGTACTGAAAATGTCCAGCCACATCAGCGCGCAGGGTCCTTGCTCTCTTTGCCACCTTTATGCCGTGTGCGCGATGCCCGCCTTTGTTTATCGTGCCCAGCATCACTCACTTTGTGTTAGGCTCTCCGTCCTCGAGACTGAAACTGAACTGTGCTGGATTACAGTCTGCCGTGGGCATCACATAATAAACTCTTTCCTTTTTTTAGGCCCGAACTGCTTTGCAGAAACCCTTGTCATTCCAGCAGGCCGGGAGGTGAAAACTGATGAATGCACTATATGTCACTGTACTTACGAAGAAGGCACTTGGAGAATTGAACGGCAAGCTATGTGCACTAGACATGAATGCAAACAGATATAGGAAACCTACAAATCTAAGTACTTTTCGTGGTTTTTATAAAATATCTCCCAGCAGTGAGCACCCTAGATGACCCAGGGACATCTGAATGCGAAGATTCTGGTGAGGAGCAAAGAATAAAATACTGATATTTTGTTTTTCCAAGTAACGTAATACCGCAAGGCAAAGAAGTGCATATATTTCAAACGTTTGGACATAAGAATACCTGTCTTAATAAATGTGTTATTTTCACAGTGAGTACACTAAAATACACTCTATAAAATATTCTATGTATTTCTATAATACCATTATAGAGCTTAAAAATAAATGTTTTATATAGACAATACAGATTAAAGTACTGTATCATTGCCTGAACTGTTGTGCACCATGGCTAAAACATGACATTTCTGTTCTAGCTTCATCACGTGAGGATTTTCTTGGGATTTTTTTGGTTGGTTTGGTATTTTTCTTCAGTTTAGTCGGCCAGAAAAGAGCCAGCATATGACAAAACTTTAACATTCTCGCTTTTGAAAAAAATGGAGTAGAATTGCTTTCAGAGAACATGGGCTCATTTCTGAATATTGCTGTAGTATAGAAGTGGGTCAGTTCCTCCTCTTAGTTCCACAGGTGCATATCTACTGGTCCACAGCCAAGATAACTTGGAGCAGTGGGTAATAGGAAACTGGTCTCTCAAAATCAGTTCCTAATATTCAGCTCAGATATAACACTTTACAGCAGGACAGATTCCTCTGTGACGTAAACAGCATTGCATCGCCCAGCTGGTGGAAATGATGGTAAATAACCACATGTTATCATTAACGTAATGCGTAATGGATGTGGCGAAGTGCAGCTTGGAAGGGCTGGAGCAGCCAAACAAGCCTCCACCGATGTGGCACCACGCTGCGAATCCGTGGGCAAGAGAGCTGGGTAGTAGCTGTGCCATCCCCTGAAGGCCTGGTTCAACTTTTTGGTTGTTTCTGGTAGTCTGTACAGGGTCTGTGACGCAGTGTGCCAAGAAGGAAGGTTTTAAGCCAACTCTTTGAATCCATCAAAGGATTTCTAGCACAGAAGCTGACCCTGACTGCGTGTGAGGTGAATCACATCTCCCTGCTTCAGCCATCAACAGCCTTTGCTGAGATTTATGTTGGTTTTAGTTTAGTTTATCACCAACTCCTACATTACATCTGCTTTGAATACCTGTTAAGGCAACGGCTCAGAAAAACACTTAAACATGGACTTGCCTTTAAGCTTTTGCTAGAGGGAAGACTTAATGAATCAATACCTAAAACCAGAAGACTATTTATTAAATTCCAACCTACCCTTTTCTACTTACTCCCATGGTGTAACCTGGTTACCAGGTTTGCATCCATAAAAAATGTGATCTTCCAGTACTTCTGAAGACCATGGGATTTTTGCCAGTGACTTCAGTGGATCCTAGTTATTACCTCATGTCTGTGTTTTGAGCATGTGTCTGCCTATCAGTGGGCGTTATTTTCCTCAGTGATGATACGGGAGAGGAAGAGGGAGTGACAGAATCAGAAATTGAGAAACTGTCTCTTGCACAGACAGCCCTGTAGCAAAGTCTTGCGTGGTATTAGTCATAAGAAGAACAGGAGAGGGGAAGACAGATAATTAGATTTAAATTGTTTTAAATCACACAAAAATCAAGTAAGTAATAACTTTCCCTGAAGTGGACGTGCACATATGTAAACACTGTACTGGAAGTATCGTTCTCCAGTGGCTAGAATTCCTAGCAGGGATACAGAAAATACTGTATCTGGGTTGTCACTCGGTGTGGTGGTGGCAGTGGAGGGTGACACGGAGTATAGATATTTTATTTTCTTGGAAGAAGGGGGGAAGTGTTTCATATCTCTTTTGTACCTAGACCATAAGTATACTTCCAGGTATGAACATAAATACTTCTTTTGCCATTTTATAAAAAGAGTGCCTTATTCATTGTATACCTCATTAACACAGTGACATGCTGCTTATTTGGGAGTAAAGGAGGTACGATTTGGCTAAAAATTGTATTCTTTTAGGTATACCTATCCATTTCATAAGGTTCAGTAGACACATGACAGAAGGCTAGCTCCTACATCGGTATGACCCGTGCCTCAAGGCTGTGTAGGCTTCTGGTTACTGAAACCGGGTATCTGCACAGCTCTGGGGAAGTGCCACGAGTGACAGTGGTCTCCCACGCATATCTCCTTGAGACAGCGAAACTACCCACATAGAGAGCAGCTGTGTGACGTGAGTACGAGCAGAGAAGGTGGACTTACACCTCAGTGTGGGATTGCCTTTCCAAATAGGCTGGTTGGTGTCTCTTTAGGAGACACACGTGTTTTCAGTGAAACTATATGAGACTCAGAATTGTGTATCTTTCAATGTGTGGCTATAACATTTAAGTCTGTTGAAATCTCACCTTGGACTACTTCCACTTCGCGTCTCCTTCATTGAAGGCTCTTGTTAAGCTTTATCCTGCTTCCCAGGGCTTGAGTTTTTGTTCTTTTGGTAAGTTCTGCCTTCACTGTAGTAGTAACTAGAAGGTTAAAGGATATTTTAGTGTGTATTTCCAGTGTAGATTTTACAAATATTTTCTCTTGCACATTTTCTCTAGAAGGTGTTCTAGAATAACTCCATCCCAGCCAGACCCAGTAGACGGTGATACTGTCATCAGCCCCAGCACGGGGGCAAACACACCGCAAGACCCTGAGAGCCGAACTCCAAAATACAACTGCACCAAGCAGCGTGTGGGCAATGGAGCTGGGGAGCCAAGATTTGCAGCCTGCTGCATAGTGTCACTTCACATACATGGACAAAGGCTTAAAACAGAAACCTTACTCTCTCTTTATAGGAGTGGGAAATGAAAATGTGGAAATTAAATGATTTAAGGTTAAAATTTAGGTAATATGGAATGCAAGTGGAGACCGTTCAACTTTAAACTAATTTAATCCCTAAGCAAAAAACCAGAACTGCTGTGGTGGCCGCATGTATTTATCTAAATGTTATGATCTGGTTATGTAACATACCTGTTCATATTTAACCTTAAAAAATAACAGAAAAAGCCATCTGCATCATTTCCAGTGACCCAAACACCAGAGGATATTGGCTTCCTGACTGAAGCCTGAGTACTCAGCTGGTTTTGCTTCAGTGCAGACAGTATGATGCATCCTGCATATGAGGAGTTCTTCAGCTTTGCAGGTGGGTTGTGTCTATAAAAGCTGTATTTCCAGACACACGGATCGCTCATGAATAACTCTGTATTCGAAGGTCTGTTGCTTGGATAATGAATATTCTTCTCAGATGTTCTTATGTAGCTGCATTGGCATGAATATGAGATTTCTGCATCTACTTCACTTGCTTCTGCTTATTTCCCAGTTGAAATCAAGACAAATTAATTCTTGGGTTAGTCTCATCCATTTTTGTAGGAGTGCACTATAGATGAGTTTGGCTTCAAACCCATGTAAGTAGGTGCCTGAAGAGATGATATTCTAGATGGTTTCAGGTAATTATAAAATTGCACCGCTAGTGTGTAATAGGATTCTTTGTACTACTCATTTAAAATACAAAAATGGAAGTGCTGGTATTCACTTAAATACTTATGTGAGATTTCAAGGGGAAAAAGAGGAAAGATATGAGATATGAGACAGAGGAGCTGAGCATTACAATAGAAAACATAGAAAAACATAGCTACACTGTCATAAGTGTATATCATAGGGAGATTTTCAAAGAATATCATAAGAAAAGTAAATGAGAAATGTATTTGGGTACAAATTGAAATACAGGAAATTCTAGTTTGAGCCTAAAAAAGCCCAAACGTATGGTAAGGTAATTGACTACTGGAAGATGTTTCCCAGAGATGTCATGGACTCTCCATCCTTGAGGATGGTCAGAACCTGACTGGACATGGCCCTGAGCAGCCTGCTGTAGCTGAACCTCCATTCAGCAAGATATTGGACGAGATGATCTCCAGAGACGTCAAACTGAAAGCCAGGTTTAAATGACATTGAATTAAAGTCTTTAATACAAATAAGAAAGAAAAAGATATAATGAAAGGTTCCCTCACTTTGGAAAACAATCTCTTCTGTTTATATACTGTGTAATATAAATGATACTGTCGTGATTGTAAAGTATTTGATGTACTTCTGACGGTAACTTTAATATCTAAATTACGATTGCTTCACAATACGTAGGAGGCTTTTGAAGGCACATATTATTTAAGAATCTAATGCAATCCAACTAAACACTCCATTTATTCCCCTTATCAGGCAATGAATTTTCTTTACGGCTCGTGTTACTATGGGTTTTCTGTCTGCAAAAATACACTTTCTGCCCTGTATTCCTGCTGCATTAAAAACAAAACACAAACCGGGGAGACAGCATTGAACTGAATATCACAGACTATTTTTTTCTGGCTATCCAAGAATTCAGATTTTTCATCAATTTTTGATAAAAGTGCTGCTTCAGAAAGTGTATAACTTGTTCAGTTTTGAGAAAACAGCTCCTCATTCCCAGAGTCCTCTTTCCTTTTAAAAAATAACTATGCTCAACCACACTGAAAATGTAAATCTTCAGTCTTTTGAAATGTCACATTAAACAACTCCCATTGCAGAGAAAAAATAAACACAACCTAGTATGTCTTTCCAATTGCTCGTATATATTATGCGCCTCATTCATTTTATACGCTTTTAAAACAAATACAGCAAAACTCCAAACTTGTATGTCAATTACCAGTCAGAGAGAAGTCAAAAGTTTTTATTTTGTTCACCTCTTGAGGCTATGTGGAAATACTGATAGGGAATATTAATCAATCAGTAATTGGAAAACACTAACATAATCAGCAGCACAAAAGATGATGTTTAAAACAGTCACCTCTCAACTTACCAGAAATGTTTGTTAAATTGTTCATGTTAGGTTTACTTGGGGCTTTGGCTAATAGTAGTGCAATTTCTGTAACACTTAACAGTTTTCTGCTTTTAAAAAGATCATTGCTTTTAAGAAATATACCGCGTAAATAAAGCTGTTGTTGAAAAGAACAGGCAGACTATAGTAATGGAATAGCAAGTATAATCTATCCATCGTAAAAGCTGAGTTTGCCACTTACATTTGTCAGTAATCTTGTCAGTTTAGTGGAACTCTAAAAGTTAGCCTGCTGCGTATTTCCTTGGGAAAAAGGGAAAAATGTCACATATAACACCAAGCAGCCCAGTTTCAGCAGGATATAGAGCACTGCTGCAAATTTTACACAAACTGCAGGACCAACTGCAAAAGTGGAGTGTGCCGAGTGTTCTGTGTGCACAGATTTTACCTCATGGCAAAGAAAGTGGTGAATTTATGAAAAATGGTGAAAATAGGAATGCAAATATCAGTTCATACACGATGTGGAAAAATAGCTAACACATAGTAGATGGAACATGAAGAAATGAAAGCAAGTGTAACATGTAATTATTTTTGGGACTAGATAAACAAAGGAAACTTTTTTCCATGGTTTTATATACAAATAAATTCCTTTCTCCTGGGTCCAACCGAACAAGAGAGGAAACCAAAAATATTTTAGCAATGAGAGATGTATATTTGTATATATACAGCATGTATGCATTGACAAATGAGAATTCTTTTCTTGGTGATGCTAGCATAAAACATGAGTAATTTAGAAACCCAGGTTAATACTGTTAACTGAGACCAGGATTTCTTCTACAGAATGCACCCACAGTAAAGCATTTGTACTTGACTGCAGTCAGTGAATGAGAGGGAACATTCACAAATACTGGCGTAAAGAAAACCTTTATAACCACTTTACTCTTTCCAGTAAGTCTTACAGGGTGTGCAAACTTTGTGAATTAATGTGAGTTTCACCTGTCAGGAGGACCAAAAAACATTGTTTCTATACTCTGCTAAAATCCATAAAGGTCTGCATGGAGAAGAAAGTCAATATTCTAGTGTCTATAATACCCCAGTGAAAACTCCACCACCTTTATTGTTCTCCTTCAGAGTACAGATACAATTCTATAAATGCCTTTAATTGATGGTCTGCCAACCAGATCTGTTTCTGATGTGCAACAGAAAAGTAAATACATAAAATGTCCAAGTGCTGCCTAGTCGATATTCCTATTGCCTTAAAAGGTTGCATTCGTTTCAGAGGGTAATTCTTAAATTAATTTGCTATCCATGCTGTAGGAAGCTCCATGTGCTTACATTACCTGGTGTAGTGGTTTTTTTAACAAAAACAAACTATATTTTCGCAGACAGTACTGCATACTATGCTCTCTCTTTAGCCATTAATAACTCAAACTAATGCTAACTAATTTAGTGCGGTTGTGAGTGGGAAATTAGAGATAACATATGGATGTGCAGTGCTTCAGCCAAATCTAACGACCCTTCCCATTTGTAGTCTGTTCATTTCTGATCACCACATGAAAATAAGGAATAGGTAGCCTTTAGACATTCTATGGATTACAGTTAAATAGAGTTTAATTTCTTAATTGCTAAACATTTTTAACATGCTCTTTCCCAGCTATTTATTTCCAAAGGGCATTTGATAAAAATAGCTATTTTATATATTCTGCTAGTTACACTGTTTATAGTAACGTTTGAGCAATAAACTGTCACTGCAGAAACTTAATAATGTTTGTTATCTTTTTTTTTTTTTTTTTCAAATAAATTTGGAGCTTCAGGCTCTGTCACGTAAACAGTATATTAGTAGGATGTTTATAGTATAGTATCTTTAGATAATGCATCATATTTAAAAATTACTTCTTAGATGTAGCACAGTCTTTCTTTTTATTCCTTTTTTCAATATATAGTTCCTGAAGACATATATATTTAAACCTGCAGTCCGATATGCTTGAAAAAACAAACACCTGCAAACCCCATCTTCCAGATACAACGAACTAAAACTGGCCGTCACATCTAGCTCATTATTATACATGACCCAGATTGGGAAAAGAACGAAGTGGAAAAAGAGTATAAACACTGTATATTTATTTAAAACTTCACAATTTTCATGCGGTATGCTCTGATTCTGTTACGGAATACAAACTTAAATAAGGCTATTAGTGAATGACAACGACAAGGAATGCATTCAGCCAACCACTTAGTAATTCTTG
Source organism: Dromas ardeola (assembly GCA_013398915.1). Lineage (NCBI taxonomy): Eukaryota > Metazoa > Chordata > Aves > Charadriiformes > Dromadidae > Dromas > Dromas ardeola. Next base: position 373,342 of record VYZM01023226.1, read on the forward strand.
ATAGTCTTACAAAAATAAAGAAGATGAGTGTCATAAAATACTATGGTATTCTATGTTGCTGTTTTCTTCAGGTAAGAGCAAAAGAGTGTTATGTTCAACGTGGTGTCTTTAAGGGTGGAACAGACAACTGACCCAAGTGGAATTTTACATTCTTTGGGAAGACGTTACCATCCGGTCAGTAGTGGTATCTTAATTCCCCTTCAAATAAACTTTTTAGGATTTTTTTGCATTTGAGGCTACATTGCAACATTCATGACCTCTCAGTGCTGGGTGTACACAGTGAGTTGTTCACTGTAATCATCTTAACCATTGACTGAACGGACGGGTAGATGAAAACTACAATATAGACAGACACCTTACACCAGTCCCTGTCGACAGCAGCTGACGTCTATCAGCAAAGGACTAAGCATGCAAAATACTTCTACTTTTTTTATTTTCTTCTTGTGATTTAAATAGATAGTTGTCTCTACTGCTATTAACCTAGCATATATTATAAAGACCTTAAAAATGAAGTAGTCTTAAGTGGTAGGACCTAAAACATTTTACCAATATGCTGATGAATCATTATTTCTTAAAAACAAGCGTATTTTATTGATGTAACCAAAACAAGCTGTAAACATTTTAAAAATATTTATTACTACGTTAAAATACGTAAGAGCTATTGCAAGAGTGCATATCCCTCAGCCGTTAGCACTTTGTTGCTCCATATATCAAACTGCTGTCGCACCGAAGACAGTGAATTCCATTAGTAGGATTATATGATCCTGGGGTGCATACAACTATAGACAAAAAAAAATAAAACACAAGGAAAAAATGTGGAATTTAAGTGATATTAATAAAAAAGTATTTACATTTTAGATGTTTAAAATGCATCTTTATCCATGTGAAAAAAGATCAGATTTTTTCCAGCATTCTGATAGTTGATGATGAAAGAATTGTACATATTTTACACATCATCTATTTATTACACCATATTTTGCTCTTCATCACTTCTCACTCCATCTACTTGCAGGTCCATCAATTACATTTTAATATGGCCTATATCCAGTCATGTTTTAAATAAAATGCTATAGCTGCTTGTATAAGAAGCACAAAACAAAATAAAGCTGAAATCTAAGCTCTGGTAATTATTAAAAAGTAGTGCAAAAATAATACACAAAACCAGAAATCAGTGTATGATGCAGAACAAGTGTTCTGAATGAAAGATTTTTTTCCTGTTGGATCATGTTACGCCATTTGATGAAGTCTGCACAGTCACCTGCAGAATGCCTTCATCAAAAAAGACGAACTCAGAATTTTGCTCTTGGCAGAAAAAAAGCAGAATTTGAGCTATTTGCTTATGACAATCCTGAATCATACTTCAATTTGGCAATGGTAGCCTTTCTTTAGGTTAGATCTTTAATTAACAGAATTAGTATGCAGAAGTAATTAAGACCTTCCTTCCTTTTGCAGAGTCGGTGTTTACCTGGTTATTGGGTTTTGCCTGGCTTAATAATGACTCTTTAGTCACCACTGCACAAACCTGCAGCAGGATTTTCACTATTTCGTTTGGTTTATCTTCGTTTGTTGAGGCTGGCAGGATTCACTTGATCCCCAGTGGCTGTATTAGCTTGCCTGGCATTTTTTGACACTGCTACTGATTGAAGAGGGTTTTAGAGGTCTTACAAAATGTAAGAGAGGAGTCCTCTGCAGATGATGTCAAAACCTTGCCGCCTTTTTACATTAGTATAGGCAGACCAAGATGGCTTGACTTTATGGGAAAGAGAAAGCTTTACAAATACATGTAACTAAAGGCATTTTCCAACCTTTCTGTCTGGAAAATCAATCATCTTGTGTACCAGAGGAATCGTTCTACTCTTTTTATTAAAGATTATGGGCACAATTCTAGTAAATCCAGAATTTTCAGTTTATTTAATTGGAGCAAGGTAGACTTCTCTTACAATGGGATAACAAGTTTATTTCTCAGAAGTGCCATTTGTTCACTATCTAGCAGAAAGCACAAAAAGGAGAAAGGAATCTGAAGTAGGGACCTGCAGCTTATTTAGCCAGATGCTGGAAAATTTCTCTAACTGGTAAACTTCACTTGTTTCCATATTTTCAGTAATGGAAAACTCCTATTGTTATACCCTCAAGTTTGAAACTATAAACAGCAAAATATTCTATCTTAACAGGGTATTTTACATACTTGACGTTTCACACCTCAGAAACTGAAATGCATACAATCTTAATTTGTTCTTTTATCCTATAAGCTAACTAGCGTTTTGCACTCTTCTGATTTCTAGGACTAATTCAGTATTCTTTTGAATAATGTATTTACTTTTGAACTTTCAAGTTACTATGTTTCAGTAATATAAATAATCAACATACTGTGAGAAAGACCTAAAGAAAACCAAATTAGAACTGACTATTCGGTATTTAGTGTACTAAAAATACCACAGAAATCAAGCTCTGCAGAGTAATAATACAGGACAAAAAATATTTCATAAAGCTAGTACAGGGTCTCCAGAGAAGCCCTAAGAAATATATGACATTTTGTACTGTATTAAACTCACAGCTGCATCTGATTAAAAAAAAAAAACACCAAAAAACTAAAAAAAAATTATAAAAGCAAAAGAATTATATTTAGAAATTTTTACGACGTGAAAGTGACTCAGCTGCCTATTTTAAGTAAAATGTAGCTGTTACCAAAATATTTAATTAACTTACCCTGGAATAATGTGCTTTATTTAACATACAACAGGGCTTTAAAAGCAGAAAAACATTAAAATTAAGATAAAATCTCATGAAATAATTTTTAAGATGTTTGTACTCATCAATTCTGTTTATTCAAGACTGCTTGAGTATTACTTAGCAGTAACTCTGTGTCTTTAAGTCATTGCCTCTACAAAATCATTCAGTAAATGGTTCTGCCTGAGGCTTATCTGGTGCCTGATGAACAAAATTTTGGTATGTTTTACCACTAATGTTTTCTGCCAAAAAGATTTCTCTAAAGAAAGATACATCACACAGTGACTAATCAGGTTAACATTTTTAACTAACTAATTAAGAAAGAGATTTAGCCTAGAAAATGGGAGTAGAATGTGAGACAATAGCTCAATATTTAATACCATTTATAAAATCAGAGGGGGGGAAACAAATAAGGATATAGTATGATGTAAAAGAACGTTGAGACAAGCACGGGGAAGAACATGAAAGCAAGTTCTACTACGGGAGATTTAGATTGATAGATGATGCAGTAAGTGAAAGGGTTATGCTAAATGCACAAATTTTGTGATGGCAGTGTGAAATAAACGATGCATTGTTTACAGAGCACTGCACAACAGCATGGAGGAACCACAACTACTGGAACATGACATGAAACTAGATATTCTAAAAATAACAGAGGAAAGAGAACAGGTGTAAATGAACATCCAGCTATTTTGCTGTATGAGAAGTAAAAATAGAGTAGGTTTGTTTATGAATCCTGCAGAGGATATGCATAAGTTTTTTATTTCTCCGTATTCTTGGGCCTACTCCAGAACCTTTCCAATTCTGTCATATCCATAGGAAGACCCGGAGACTAGAAACAATCACACTATTCAAAGTCCAATGTACTTAAATTAGAAAGTCTGAGTAACATCGGTTTCCAAGTTCCGAAATAGAACTGGCCCATGAAAGGTTAACTAACACAGATGATAATCTGAAGGTTGCAATGTATCTGCAGTGATACCCTACGGCTGGTGCTAACCTATGACTAGTGAGAAATGTATTATAAATTTTTCAGAAAAGGAAAAAAGAATACAAGAAACCACAGAACAGCTGATCAGACTTCCATACTATGTAAAGATTTCATGAATGAACACTAAAACACATGCAGGTAAGTGGAAAATAATACAATTTGATGATGTTTTGCAATTAAGATAATCACGCAATTAATTTGAAAGCACCTGATATGGTAGCACATACAAATGTAATAAACTACAGAAGACTACAATTAGAATGAAATTTAAAAAAGATTACTGAATGCTGCTTAAAAAGGAAGTCAGAGTTGGAGAGAAATTGCTAAAGCTCGTGAGCTTGCTCTTAGACTTTACTAAATATTTACAGGAACAAGATTATCAGAAAAAGCCCAATGAACTGTGCTGACAACAAGAAAACTGGGAGACATTGTCAATAAGGACAAGATTTAAATAGGCAGGAGGAAATAAAAGAATGAGAAAGGCCTGTGTGTGTGTTTGATTGAAGAGGACTGTGAGCACAATCATTCACAATGAAAAGGGGAAGTGTGATACTGTTACATCATATGAGGGAGAGGTTCTTCGGACCAAAAGAAAAGCATTAATGATGTAAAAGGCACTGGTAAGAGCTCATCTGAAATACCATGTTAAATTCTAGTCAGCCCTGAGCAAGAAAATTAAACTCAAAATTGGGCATGTCAGATACTGGTTTGCTGAATGCACACTCTTACAAAAGCAGATAGACATTAGTTGACTTGACTTGTTCTGATTATAAAACAGGAGACAAAAAAAATCCACTCAAGCTAAAGGGTATTCTCCCCATCAGAGCAAGTAACTATGAACCTTCCATGAATTAATTTAGATTGAAAGCTTGATCTTCTAACTACAAAACAAGAGTAGCCAAAGAGACCAAAACTCCCAAATAGTTCTAAAATGGACCTTAAAACTGTTTTAAGTGGATTACAGGACCTGGTTCCTGCAACTAGAAGGGAAACTATTGGATAACCCAAGAAGTTGAACTCTGCTGTACTTCCATGAAAATGTGTTTATCAAAATGTTTTTATGAGTAAGTGCATGCTTTGGAAAAAGCTCCTCCACTAACAAATACATAGGGAAAATATTTTATTTTCTATTTAAGTAACAGATCTAGGGATTATAGCAAATCACAACTAATTCTCCCATGTTAGCATGGTCTCCTGAGAAGAAGTTTGAGGCATCGAAAGCGAATGTAGAGAACCTACAGTGGACAGTAATCAGGCTGAATAGAGAGGTCTATCAAACATGACCAAAAAGACTGAACTTGAGGTGGTTTAGTTCAATGAAGACAGTATCAGAAAATGGTCAGAGTCTTCTAGGATATACAAAAGCTATTGCAAAGACAAAGTATTGTTTCCAGATTTACTGAACAAGTAACAGGTATAAACTACATCAAGGAAAATCACATAAATATCTTAGAAAAAAAGCTTTCCAGTGGTGAGGATGTAGAATACTGAGATATATTTCCTTGGGAATCTATGTTCTGAGGTTTTAAAGATTATGCAGGATATATCTGTCAGTAATAACTGGAGCTCATATCTTGCTTTGGGGAAGAATGGTAAGCAGAGGACCCTTGCAGTTTTACTGCCTATGATACAGTGTTTTGGATTCTGGGAAAGGAAATTACTAATTTTACCAAGGGGTCAACTAAGGAAATGAGTGTACATTTGAGCATGCTGACAGAAGACATCCTCAACTATGGGAGGTAGTAAGCAGTCAAGTTTCAGGGCTGACTGTTTCAGATTCTTTGGTACCTCAGATGTGAAAGCTTGCCCGTATATCTGCCAAAGAGGTGTCTGTTATTATCCCAGCTAACCAGGGATCAGCTTCTTGGGTTGACACTGAAGTAGTGCTATGTAGTGTTTCTGTCTAGTGCAGGAGGTAAAGGAGTATGGCAGCTAAGAAAACAGTATAATTTTTTACCACGTATGTTAAACAGCCATCAGAGCTCAGATGAAAGTTGTATCTGGCTGACACCCCAGAGGGCCGTGCTGCCATCCAGCGTGACCTAGGCAGGCTGGAGAGCTGGGCAGAGAAGAACCTAATGAGGTTCAACAAGGACAAGTGCAGGGTCCTGCACCTGGGGAGGAAGAATGTCAGGCACCAATATGGGTGAGGGGTGGACCTGCTGGAAAGCAGTTCTCAAGAAAAGGATCTTGGGGGTCTTCGTAGACAGTAAATTATCCATGAGCCAGCAATGTGCCCTTGTCGCCAAGAAGGCCAACGGAATTCTGGGCTGCACAGGGAAGAGTGTGGCCAGCAGGTCAAGGGAGGTCATTCTCCCCCTCTACTCTGCACTGGTGAGGCCACAACTGGGATACTGTGTCCAGTTCTGGGCTCCCCAGTTCAAGAGGGACAGGGAACTACCGGAGAGAGTCCAGCGAAGGGCAACAAAGACGATTGAGGGATTGGAGCATCTCCCTTATGAGGAAAGGCTGAGAGAGCTGGGACTCTTTAGCCTGGAGAAGAGAAGGCTGAGGGGAGACCTTATTAATGTTTACAAGTATCTAAAGGGTGGGCTGAAGGAGGATGGAGCCAGACTCTTTTCAGTGGTTCCCAGTAACAGGACGAGGGGTAACTGGCACAAGCTGGAACATAGGAAGTTCCGATCAAATATGAGGAAAAACATCTTTACGGTGAGGGTGCCAGAGCACTGGGACAGGCTGCCCAGGGAGGTTGTGGAATCCCCTTCTCTGGATTCACTTTCAAGACCCGTCTGGATGCAGTCCTGAGTAATGTGCTCTAGGCAATCCTGCTTTAGCAGAGGAGCTGGACTAGATGATCTCTAGAGGTCCCTTCTAACTCTGAAATTCCGTGATTCCGTGATTTTGAAGAAAAAAGGAATACAAATTGGTTTAGAATACAGTAAGATATTCTGGGGGAAAGCCAAAAAAGCAAAACTACAGTCTGTACAAAACAAATCCTAAAGGTCATGCTTTCCGAAACTTGATTTTCATGTACCTTTCGTTGAAATCATGTGCAACACTATTCTGTATTACAGTAAATTTAATAAATTTGATATTTATGTATACCCTTTCCAGATATTTGTCACTTTTTGCTGGAAGACATGCAACAAAAAATACAAGTTTCTTCTGGTGAAGACAACAAATCAGAAAAAAGATCACATACGGAAACATTTCACATGTCCTACAATTTTAGACTTGTCTCTATTCCATATTCTTATTATTACTTTTCAAGTGTATTCCATTCTGTAAACTGTCATTCAATATGTAATCCAGTGTTTTCTTTCACCATTTCTAGGTTTGTAGGGAATTACCTCTATGAAAAGCTTGACTACATATTGATTCTCTATGTGTCTGTCCTCCAAAGTTCCTTTGAGACTTCAGGCTCAATATTTGGGAATCATATGAATAACCTTTTCTTGGGCGAAATGCAGTCTGGTAAAGCCACTCTTTAAAACACCATTCCGCTCCTGAGCATCTAAGGAGGGTAATATCCCTTGTTTTAATATGACAATTGACAACAATAAAATCACCAGAATTGAGTCCCCCCCTTTCCTTATTTTTCCAAATGGATCACAAATATTTACAAATTTAACTTTATTTTGCAAAGCTACACAGAGTGGTTATTTTATCTATTCTCACTTTGCTCAGATCTGCAATGTAACATTTAAGTTTGTAATTAGATGAAAGCATTGCATTATTATGCCTGCTTTTATAAATTTAAGAACAAAAATAATTCTCTTGTTTGTCTCAGCGTAAAACAGCACTTGAAACATATCTTGTCAGATTACAGATTTTCTGTGCTAAATCCAAAAAACCTGAGTGCTATGTAGAGGTCTGAACTTAATCTGATTGATTTTAATTTAAATCAGTCCATAGAACTTGTGGGTCTGGCTTAAAATCTAAATCAACAAGGTCTAACTAAAGTTCTACCCAAGTACTAACCTGATCTAGTACTGGTCACCTTGACAGACTTGACAGGATCACAGCCCAAAACAGTATGGCATAACAATTTTATAAAGTACTGAGTTCAATCACAGCAAAAAACAGTGTAACAGTATTTAATACTTTGTACAATGAATGAATTTTTCACTTACCACAACACTCTGGACAGTCTGGATGTATTAGAGCATTGATTCCATACCCCGGATAGCAGCGATCAATCCGTACCGTTTGCAGAGTACCTTCAATGTAATATATTTCAGGCAACGGTTCAGAACTTTTCCTGCTAACTTCCACTTGTTGCTTAAAAAATCTGTCTATAAGGTGTTTTGCCTAAATTGAAACAAATTTTTTTTTCAGCATCTTTGATGGAAAGAGGTCAGAATACAGGAAAAGACAAAAGAATGTGAGTATGTGTTAGGATTAAGATTTAAAGGACATACCACTAAATCTTTTGATTGTAGCTGAATGGAAACAGGAGCACAATCTCACATTCTTGGATATGGTGGTTTTAATTTAGATAAACCTTGATCAATTACTGTCTTTGAAAGTGTTCAGGATTATACAAATACAACTTTAAAAGCTAATCCTTGGCAATTTGGCCTACATTAGACATCTCTAGTCCAACATCAATAGACTTCCAGCTTTCCCATCTATATAGGTACTATTATTTAGGTCCACTTGTATTTCAGATATTTTCCATCTTTTTTAGCTATTTCTATTCAATAAAAAGAAAATGCCGAAGGTGTCCTGAAGCCAAGTTAAATAAGGGATTATTATTATTATTATTATTATTATTATTATTATTATTATTATTATTATTATTATATCAGTCAAATATAATCACAGAAGACTAATTCCCTTACTCAAAAGATTTGCACAAATACAATCCTAGATAGGAAAAATGTTCCTTTCAATCAGTGCAGAGCCAGCAGCACAATCACAGAAATATTAGGATACAAGGGATCTCTATTCCATCTCATCTGCTCCATCTCCCTAGCTAAAGGCAATGTTTATTTTTAAAAATCCTTTATTTTTTATTTCTCTCGACTTTTTGGACCATTTCTTATGAAGTGTCTTCCACTGGAATTGTAAAGATTTTAAGTCATAGTAGTTAAAAGTAAAAATGTGACTTTTAACTGGCTAAAATACATAAAATATGTAACTAAAACCAGACTCATTAGCAATCTGACAAAGTCTAACAGTAAAAAGTATCAATGCTTCATATCCAGACAGTGTTTAATTTGTATACAGGAATTAATTATATATAAAGCTAAAAAGAAAAAGCAAGCAAAACACCTCTAATAGGCTTGCAAGGTTCAGTACACACACAAATTGGCAAAAACAAATTTATTCATGCTCTCTTCATTTGATCCTCTTGTCTGCATGAAAAAGATGAACTTTGATCATGAGCTTTCCCCACAAATTTAGGGTTTTTTTCAGTGGCCAGGATGGAAGCTGCTTAATGAGTACATTATTTTAGACTGCCTCACCCCTCCGCTGGAATCCCAAAGCATGATCTGCATACCTGTTATTTCTTAGTGTATCTCCTGTACTTCCCTTCCCCTTTATCCTTTACCCTTTAAGAACTTCTGAATTAACAGTTAACCTAGTAAGCAAGACTCTGGCTTCTGGTTTCCTATTGTAAAACCAAATGCCTGCAAGCAGCCAAAATTCTGCCAGATCAATAATCACTCTGAAGTGATGGTTTCCATCACTCCCATTGCAAAACAGCACGTCTGATATTTATAAGATAGCACATGTTCAGAGTTTTCCAATTGTCTTCCCACTTTTCATACTCTTAATATACTGTCTTTAATATAGACTAATAGTGTGACCTGCCTTATCCATAATGGCAATGGAGTATTAGCAATTTTAAGTGATACCAGTTTAAATCCACTAAATTTTTATATCGATTTATTAATTTACTAAACAAAGTATGTTTCATACTCTGTTATTATACTTTATTGTGAGAGAAGCTTATGATGTTAGTTGCCTTTTTATTCCTCCATCTACTGTACCTTGTTCAGTCTATGAAATGCATCACAAGCACTTTCCTGACATAGTCTGTTGTGTTTTTCTCTGTCTGAGGAAGCAACTGTAACAAAACACAATCTATTTATAGAAGAACAAAGTCAATGAAATCAACGTTTATTTTTTGATTTACTGTTTTAAGATTCTAGTCAGTTCTGATCCAAGTATTTAGGATTTTTTACCATATTTCAGATGTCTAACTTGCAAAGTTTTAAAAAAATCAGAGTTTGTCCTGTTACAGACATTGCATGTCTGATTTTCAGTATACTTAAATATTTTATGGGAACAGTCATTTATTTGTAAATTCTAATGGCAAGGAAACGTATGGACTCTTCCCAGATTTATAAATATCTGAATCCTTTCAGAAGAAATAAGCTACTACTCCCTCTGTAATTACCTGCCGCCTGTTGTGGATTTATCAAGACTCTGGTTTTAAAACAGCCATCCAGGAACCCTACCATTTCAAGCTTCTGACTGTTTCTGCAATGGACTCAAGTTTTCTCTCAAGAACAACCAAAACAATATCTAGTGCTTTTAGAGAACTTCCCTGCTCCCGCCCCTGCACAAACCTATCAGTTCCTGAGCCTCACCGACTCAACCCTCCTCATTCTTGTAGGAATGCCCAAGACGCATGGAACTGAATGAAGACTTCAAATTCAAACTGAAGAAACAGTGTAGTTACATTTTAGTAATGTGCATGGGTCCACATTCCTTATCAACAGACTAGTATTGACATGTTATGGTGAAAGCCTGGGATATAGTTAACTAAGCTGCTGGACTGCTCTCCAAACTGACATTAGAGTAAGCTGCCATCTTAAGAATAAAATTTTCTGTTAACATGCAAATTTAACTCCTTATATTATAAGCTTCACCTACCTCTGTCATGGAAGTAATTCTGAAACACCAAATGCTACTTAGAAATCACAAGTAAGACTTCAAGGTACTTAGGAACGTGCAGTTTACCACCTAGTCGTATCAAAGTTTACATCCACCTAAATCGCTAACTGGATAATTTCTCCTCCTAATGCTCAAATATTCTATAAAGCCTGCACATTGGCTAAATCTCATTTATGTAGTTTCAATAATGTTAGAATTAACCTTAACTAACTACACTATCAGTAATGAGACTCTTCATGTATGTCAGTGCTATCCACTACAAACATAGTTTTTAGAGAACCACAACTGACTAATAGATCCCTTGTTTTTATAAGCAATAATAGTTAATTTTCAAGAAAATTAAAGGTGGAAAGTGAAACATAATTGGTACGCTACATTGAGAAAGGAATCTTTTCAAATTCTATGTCTTGATACATAGTGACTAATACAACATATTAAAACAATGGCCTTTTTAGAGCTGAAATAATTAGAAACAGTAAGTTCAAGAAAATATTGCAGTTTTATACATTCATCTCAACAAGAAACATGACACTGAGATTTCTGACTTCCACAGTTAATGCCTTTAGTGAAACGCTGGTAACGGAAACATTTTATAAACACAAATTCATGTTAAAGTGAAAATTTATTTTTAATAACTAAACTTTATCAAAGGAGGATAAGTAACTAAGACACTGTGAGGCCTTCATTTATGTATAAACATAAACTCATTTATGTATAAACACACACAAATATCAGTTTTGTAATTATTACAATACATAATCACACTCAGTAACTATCCTTAAATATCCCATAATTTGGTGACATCTTCCCAAGCCACCCTCATGATTTGCTTTAAATTGAGCCAATGTAATATTTTTTGGCAACTCAGTTTTACCCAGGTGTCGTGGCTTCAGTTGGTAGAGAGTTAACTTTTTTATTAGCAGCTGGCATACTGCTATGTTTTGGATTTGGGATGAGAAATATTTTTGATAGCACACTGGTGTTTTTAGTTGTTGCTAAGCTCTCAAGGCCTTTTTTGCTGCTCACATCACCCTGTCAGCAAGCAGGCTGGAGGGGCACAAGAAGCTGGGAGAGGACACAGCTGGGACAGCTGACCCCAACTGCCCAAAGGAATATTCCATACCATATGGCATCATGCTCGGCATATAAAGCTGGGGGAATAAGGAGGAAGGGGTGGGGGGAACATTCGGATTTATGGCAATTGTCTTCCCAAGTAACCACTACGCATGATGGAGCCCTGCTTTCCTAGAGGTGGCTGAACACCTGCCTGACGATGGGAAGTAGTGAATGAATTTCCTATTTTGCTTTGCTTGTATGCGAGGCTTTTGCTTTCGTTATTAAACTGTCTTCATCTCAAGCCATGAGGTTTTCTTTCTTGTTTTTACTCTTCCGATTCTCTTCCCCAGCCAAACTTGGGGGGGGTGGGGTGGGGGGTGGGGAGGGAAATGAGCAAGTGGCTGCGTGGTTCCAGCTGCTGGCTGAAGTTAAACCACAACACCAGGTCTCCTTTAGGCTCCTTTTGTTTTAAAGAAATAGAAAATTACAAAATCTCCCTCTTTTATTGATGACACTTAAAGAAGAAATAGTACTGATGTTCATCTCATTTAACTTTAGTTCTTGAAAATTAGACATCCAGCCTTAGTCTGTCATTTGGAAGCTGTTTATAAAAACTAAGGGTCCTCCATGGAGTGATTATACACCTGCTGTAGGTGGCTAGATGAAGGTAATGTGGGGAGTTACAGAATACACTGTATCACTTTCCTTCCTATGTTAGTGTGCAACAAGGGACATGGCAATGTTTTATGATACAAAATTTAAAAAATATTGACCTATTCACAGCTATAAAATGTTCTAAAGCTCTTTTGAAAAAATGTAAAATACACACTTTTGAGTAGATCCACTATCTTTTTGCTATTGACATGAATTTCACATGCAATACTTTAAAGCATTTTTACAATCAAGAAACTTCATTATTAAACCCTTACAATACTTTCTGCATATAAGCAGTAAATACATTTCATTAACTATAAAAATTCTAACCATTCTTTAAAAGCAAGGCTGATTTTTACCTGAAAATGTAAAGAAGATTTCATTCTGTAGACCTCCTCTCTGCATTTTTACATGATGGCACTCAGCCTTAATTAATGTAACCTCACAAGAAAGTTCATCAACAAGTTTGTTTAGTATCTGAATCAACGTTCTCTCAAAATAAGTATTATAATAACTGTTGCAAGGGGCTGCGTGATACCGGGCTGTGAACTCGTAGTAAGCTTTAGGATCGGAATAAGCTGCAGGGAAAAACGTGGAAGATGATGAGGAACATATACGAAGTAAAATGAAGAGAAGTAATTGGCGCATTTGAAAATAAAATTGTCAATTTAAATCCTCAATTTACAAACCAAATCTATTTTGCACCCCCAGAGACTTTTTAATGATGAAATAGTGTATGCTGGGACAGTTGGAAACACTTAAGGGATTTTGACAAGTTGACATTCTTACTTCTATCCATAGGTAAGTCTCACTCTTTCTTATTGTAATTTTTTAATTTTTAAACCAACGGGATATTACAGTAAACGGATCAGGAATATGAATGCTAAGATTAAGAAGCATACAAAATACCCTTTATTATGTGGCAAAATATTTCATCTCATGCATTATAGCCAGTTATAGTAATATGTTACATATTTTTTAGTCAACTATCACAAAAGTATTTTAAATGGTTTAAAAACTGAATCCTCTTCCCCAGAGATCAATAGAAGATGCAGCTAACAAGATGAACAGGAATTCCTTCTCTGTGAGCAGAAGTAGTTGAAAAAGCTTCCATAATTTACTTTTATGGATGGATCAGCTATTTCACCTTTACTGCGAAGCTAAATGCACAGCTGGGCACCCTTTACAAATAAGCCAATGTACCACAAAATGCATGTTTCTAGTTATTTCATGATAACCACTCTACTTACCCAAAGCTGAAGATCAACAGAGCACTAGGTTATATAGAAAACAAGAGTAAAAGAATGAAGAACGGGTCATGGTATGGGAATAATCACAGAAATGAGAAGGGGGCAGCAGGGAAGAAAGAGCAAAGGAATAGGTACTAAACCAGCTGAAAGAAGCAGCAGAACATCCAAAATATGGTACCCAATTAAGACAGCTCATTAGATCCTCTATCTGGCTTTTGCTTCCCCCATTTCCTTTCCCCTGCTGCTGCATATTCCCGATTTTTTTTTTAATATATGTACGAAACTTGCATTTTGTATGCAAACATCCAGATTGGATCCTTACTGAAGGATGTAAGTCTGCATTACTGAAAACTGTAATCTTTTCCATCAAAACTGTTTAAAAGAAACTTCTTCCTTTCCAGTTCTGTAAAGCAAGCTGGTTGCTAAAAGTCATGGTTATTCTGTATGAAGGCTACTGTGCCAAAATAAAATTAATTTACATCAGAGGTTAATTTAGGTTATTATGCTCTACCATGTTTCTAAATGAGCAATGCTATGTGTTTTAAATTAACGATCAGACATAGTTCCTGCTGAAGGCAATAGAAGCTCTTGCCTACATCTCCATAAGAATAAAATATCCTTTAAAGAAGAAAAGGAGAACTAGCAATGAATAAATGACATTGCTTTTACAATATTTCACTTTATCAAAGACTTTTTACCTGCTGACAGAATGAAATGTAATCAGAACAGGAAAGAATAAGCTACAAATATAACATCATTAAATGGTATGTACTTAAAAAACACAATCAGGTAATATAAAGGCATTAATGTGTGAAATAAATCCATATGGCTGTGCTAGAATTAATCTCATAAAGAATAATTCAGTTTAAAATTATACTATTTGAATGTTATTAAGGATTAGTGCCTATTCAATTTGTTACATTTCATTATGTTTTATGTTTCTTTTTTAAAAAGAACTGTATTCCTAAGTTTCTCAGTCAGCCACTCAGCTTCATTTAAAGTTCTGTAAATGACATTAAATGAATTGCCTGGTAGTAACTAATATTAAAATCAATTTTCCAGAGAAACAGAATGTCTTTATCTCTGCAAATTAAATTCTAAATAAGCTTATTTATTTAAAAATAGTAGCACATACTTTAAAAAATAAAACTTTTCCAAGGCAACAACACACTTACCTGGATTGATAACTTACCATAAATAAGATATTTTATTAAGAGGTTTTTATTAGGTTGCATTGCTGTTAGCTTATAAAAAATGGAACAAGTGTAAACTCCACTCAGTTTGAAGTTTCTCAATATTAAAGTTCCTGTTGGTGATATTTCCACACTGCTATTTTCTAGTAAACACAATAATGAAATAAATTTAGTTGTCATCATGAGAAAATGCAGAAAGTAGGGGTCCAAATGGTTATTTACTGTTAAGCTGTGCACAAAATAATAATACTATGCATTCAGCTGAAGACACAGCACTAAGAAACTGAAGCTGACTGGGTGTCACTCAGTTCAGCATTACACAAATAAGCCTTATTACTGCTGTGTTTTTATGTATTGGTTGACAAAGCAGTCCTAGAAACCTGTTTTTATTTGATCTCAGACATCTATTGTTCTCTCCAATAACCGCTTCCAAGAGTCAAAAACTCATAGAAAAAAAAGGATAAAGAGGGCAACTAATCTCTTTTAATACCTCTATATAGTCAAACTGACTACTAAGCTTTCAGTCTTCAGGAACTGCCTCATGAATTAGCTGCTGGTTATGTTTAACATGCAGTAAACTTCAAAGTAGGCAAGACAGGAAGTTTAAGTTAAGCAAGTACTACCTAACAAACCTTCCAAAGAAATTATATGCCAAAATGTGAATCATGTATCTTTAAGATTGTAAAATAATCCTTCTGTATGGAAAGATATGCATTGTTATGGTGGCCAAAGTCTTAACACAACTGCTTAGTTCAAGGCAGAGAGGAAGTAAGATCCTACTTCAAAGGACAAATGATGCACATGGCGCTCTGGTTTTTTTAAGTGAAAGGAAAGCACTGTTTAAGGTCAGATTTGGGCACTGATAATGAGCCATACAGTTGTCCCATGCAGGCTGCATGTGGGTTACATGGTGACAGTTGATGAGTCCTTTCCTGACTTGCAAAGTCCTGAGGCAGTAACAATATAGATACGGGTTTCTCAAATAATAATATGCAGTCCATCTTGCTGGCAGCTGTCAAAGAAAACACTGGGAACTACTAGATTAGAGTCAATTATAATAGATTTTAAGGTAAAATTTTAAGGTAAAATACTTGCTTTGATAAAATATTTTGAGAATGGATTTTTGTTTCCATTTTCAGAGACAAAAAAGTCTTTTAAACATCCTAAGTGATTTATACGTATTATGTAGATGATGGAAGCTTAGACAATTAGTGTGGTGCAAAAGCAGCATATTTTTAGACTGAAAATCAATGCTAAGGACATGAGATCTATACTACACGGATCTTAGGGCTTTTACTTCAGACCAGTCCTAATCTGGTTTTACAGATTGAGCACACATTATTGCTCAAAGGAAACCTTTCCAATTAGCTTCACCCAAAAGGAATCCAGTTTGTGCACTCAAAGACCAGACCATGATCCAAACAAAATGTGGTAAGTGGGTACAATCAAGCAATTTACTTCAAAGCCACAAATTATTCAAATTAACATGTTACTGTAGGTGCACACTGATTTTCCTGGTATGTGATTTTAAGAAAGATATTGGGAAAAAAATAGCCTGATTGAAGTGCATCATTTTACATACTTGGCAGGAGGGCGCAGGACAACTTTTTTCCTCAAGAAACCATTTAAGCTTTTAATTAATTTTGTCATATATATCACTGTGTTTAAAAAAAATAAATAAAATCAAGTGCTGGTAAAATAGAGTACCATTAAAAAGACTGGAAATGCAAATTCTTTGAACCAAATAATGGTTTGGGACTGCATATCAGTTTAGGCTCTATCATTAATGGCACACTGTCTTTCATTTTTTGGATGATGAAGAGGTTTTTAATCTGATGATGAACTACTCAGGATGCTAAATCTATAAACTACAATGTCATTTGCTACTGTATGCTGGAATAGCTATGAGATTAATATTGTCAGAAAAACAGCATAGATTTAAGAACTATAGTTCTGACCTTTGGCATATGCAACTGCCCTGTGTGGGCCAAATGCAACACCCCCATGAGTTGCCTGGATAGCTGGAGCACCTTTAAGATATATCACAGACAGCTTTGCTATAAAGTGCATTATTGAACTGCAAAGATGGCAAAAAGTCTGCAAAATACAAAGCTTGGAAATCCAGTGAAGAGATGTGGTCACAAATATATTTTGAAAGTACATCAGCAGAAACAGAATAGTAAAGTGTTCTTCTGAAAGACTGAACTTTATTATAGAATTTTATCCTTGAACAAGGAACGCTTCATATACCAGAAAAGATCAGAATTTTTACATAGTAAATATTAATTTTTTTAATGGTATGTCTGTGTGAAAGGAATCTCTTTTTGTATCATGAAGTCAAAGAGCATGTTATGTTGTCGATTTGGGGATTTTCCCCCAGAGTTATAAAATAAACCACACTTAAAATGCCTTGCTTCATGGGATTATCTGGAAGAATACTGGCTACTCAGATGAGTTTGGGTTCACAAAACAGACTGTTATCTTTAAAATGAAATTTTAAAAGTGATTAAGCTATCTACCCTTTTCTTAAATCTTGTATTTTTTCCATGTTATTTCTCTTTAGCTGGTCCAGTAAAAGAGGTGAGCAGGACTTCACGTCACATTTTGTGATGTGAATTACATTATATGATTTAATATGCTGCTATTACTCAGGAGGCATTTCACATGAATGATAGACAGAAAGCAACGTGATCAAGTTCAGAGGTTGGCTGGAGTCAGTAAAAACTGGCATGATTTAAAATAGAAGTTCTATTTTAATTCATGCTAAGAGAGGAAGCTAGACCATTTTCAAGGATCCTCAGGAATTAGAAGGATGCAAGGCAGAGCTATTCCTGTGAGAATTATGTTACGGAGCCTAAATTCCTTAACTTTCCATACCCTCGTATAATTATATTTAGAATCCTTCCACTAGATCAGATTACTCAAAGCCCCATCCAACCTGGCCTTGAACACTCCCAGGGATGGGGCATCCACAACTTCTCTGGGAAACCTGTTCCAGTGTCTCACCACTCTCACAATAAAGAATTTCTTCCTAATACCTAATCTAAATCTCCCTTCTTTCAGTTTAAAAACGTTACCCCTCGTCCTATCATTACACTCCCTGATAAAGGGTCCCTCCCCATCCTTCCTGTAGGCCCTTTTTAGGTACTGGAAGGCCACTGTAAGGTCTCCCCGAAGCCTTCTCTTCTCCAGGCTGAACAACCCCAACTCTCTCAGCCTGTCCTCATAGGAGAGGTGCTCCAGCCCTCTGATCATCTTTGTGGCCCTCCACTAGACTCGCTCTAACAGGTCCATGTCCTTCTGACTCCAAAGCTGGACACAGTACTCCAGGTGGGATCTCACCAGAGCAGAGTAGAGGGGCAGAATCACCTCCCTCAACCTGCTGGCCATGCTGCTTTTGATGCAGCCCAGGATGCGGCTGGCTTTCTGGGCTGTGAGTGCACATTGCTGGCTCATGTTGAGCTTCTCATCCACCAACACCCCTACGTCTTTCTCCTCAGGGTTGCTCTCAACCTATTCTCTGCCCAGCCTGTATTTGTAATTGGGATTGCTCTGACTCAGGTGCAGGACCTTGCACTTGGCCTTGTTGAACTTCATGAGGTTTGCAGAGGCCCACCTCTCAAGCCTGTCTAGGTCCCTCTAGGTGGCATCCCTTCCCCCCAGTGTGTCGACTGGACCACACAGCTTCTTGTCATCAGCAAACATGCTGAAGGTGCACTCAATACCATTGCCCATGTCATCAACAAATATTAGTTAAACAACACCAGTCCCAGTACTGTAGGAAACTAAGTGTTCCTATATTTTAGTTTCCCTGTTTACTAAACTCAAAACCAAGAGATTGATTCTTCTTCCATTTCTTTCAGTGAAAAAAAATGAAGTTACTCCCCATCCTCCCACCCTGTCTCTTATTCAGACCAGTTTTATGGTGGAGCAACTTCTGTATTTTGAAATTATACATTAAAAACAAAGGTAAATGACAGCAGAATCAGGCCAACGGGCTTTTCAGAAACAGATTTTACACACAATTAGAAACAGCTATCAATCCAGATCATAAATTCTAATCTTCAGATTAAACTACTGAGCATGTTCAAATTTAAATATGCAATATTTAAAGATGTCCAAATAGGTAAATTCAGTGACAAATTATACACGTAGAGAATCAAAAGCTAACACAGTATAAAATAAACTTGATTTCACCTGAAAAGCCTGTTAGGAATGAAACGTACCCTGTTTTGTCGTCCAGGCAGGACTCTGAAAGTCTCTCAGGAAACACATCTAAGTCATGTATCAGTTATACGGACAGCGTAAGTACACAGATATATGCATCTGCTAAAAGCAGCTTCCTATTTCTTCTGATTCTCTTTCCTCCCCTCTACACAGAAGAACTGTTTGATACACCAGTAGCAGCTTTTAGAACATCTGGGGTTTAGCTTTTAGTTGAGAGGCTGAGTTGCAAGTATTTAATTTGTCAGTT
The DNA here is from genome assembly GCA_013398915.1 of Dromas ardeola. NCBI lineage: Eukaryota > Metazoa > Chordata > Aves > Charadriiformes > Dromadidae > Dromas > Dromas ardeola. The sequence continues at coordinate 392,557 of VYZM01023226.1, forward strand.
GCTTTGTTTTACAAAACTATAGTACGCACTTTTTCCAGTCCTGTGAAAGGATAGTCACAGTCTTCGGACACAAATATTCCTTCTTTGCATATATTAGGTGGCAGTGTGTATGAAAAGCAGTAACTTTCCTGTAAATCCAAATTCCTAAGTTTACTTTCACTGAACTAGAACAGGCCTATTCCAATGTTTGCATTCGGAAATAAAGATTGAAATGCTTTCTCCTTTCTGTTCTATTTAGCTGTTCAGAACACCATCAAAAATGCTGTTTTATGCAGTAAAACTTTAAGATTTAGAACATAAGAAGCAATTATTTTAAAGTTTTTTCCTCCACCTAAAGTATATTTTGAAAAACTCTTATTCCCAACCAGCCCATCAGCTGTTTAAAAACTTCGAAGTACAATTTCCAGATCTGAGTACAAAAGAGTCACTATGCTAAATGAAGAAAAATTACTTCCTAATTTTAAAGTTGTAATGATTTTATATTACATTTTGTGCATTATTTGATTTTTTATTACTCTTTCAACTGCACATAAGTGGACTGGAACTATGTGTGAACACAGCTGCTTGTTCAAAAAACAAAATTGTTTTTTAATGGCTACAGAAAGAAAAGTATTTACTGCTCTTTGTAAGTTTTTACTGTAGTCATGATGTTTGATGTATATAGCTAGACAGACTTGTGGGGCACAAAACACTTCCTTAGGGTGTGTGTCAAAGGCTGGTGTGCGTGAAAGAGAATCTGATTTTTCTAACTATGACAGATAGCACAATGAAAGATAGGCTCTCTTCCTGCAGATTTTATGCTGAAAGAATTACATTTATTTTGAAGTGTTGCAAAAAGCAGTATTTTGTTAGTCTTTCCTAAAAGTCGATTCACAATTCTACATTTCCACTGAAAGGATTCTTTTCTTTCCTACAACCACACCGAAAAGGTATGAAATAGTGTATCAAGCAAGGTTTATGAATCCTAATTTCCCACTGTTATGGAGATTTGCTATGATAGATACTAGAAGACTAAATCGTCACACCAAACCCAGATAATTTTACCACTTAGAGAGGATTTCACCCATTCTAAAAGGAGGCCAAGTGATCAAATTCTTTTACACAGAAAACATTTCATGAGCTAGGAACTTTAAATAGCTTTTTGTCTGTTTGTACTTTATTTCCTCTGAGTTA
>VYZM01023226.1:406267-467837 GCA_013398915.1 Dromas ardeola
AGCCGCAGTGCCAAGCTCTGCACTTGCGTGTCTGGCGAAAGAGGGGATGGTGGGCGGGGGCGCGTGTGGGGTAAAGGCTTTCACATCCTCAAACCCCAGGGAAACATCTGCCGCCGCGGCAGCTCCATCCGTAGTTGTCCAGTTGACGGGTTATACATAATTAATCCCAATCTATTAACGCACCAGCACGCCCGCGCCTCCGCTCCAGGGGCTGCTGCTTTGAAACAGCCAGGCCTGCCACGGTGCAGGCTGCACCTGGAGGTGGCCTAAAGGTACAGTCAGCTGGCTTCATGCTCACTGCGGTTGTTCCTAAAAAAAATAAAGCAAGGAAGTTTCCATTGCAAAACCAAAGAACGGTGCTGATCTAGTCGCTGTCATGAGTGTCTACAGCTGTGCTGCTCAGTCTTCATTGCGCTACTACAAAAAGGCAATTAGGAAAGTGCCTGGAATCCCAGGACGTTTGCATGTTCCTGTGGCACAACGATATTTAATTTGTAGTATGTTAGAGAAAGGATGTTTTGAAAGGATGGAGGAGGGAAAAATGAATAATCTGGGAAGCAAATGAAGTCTGGCAAGAAAATTTCACTGTATTGGAAAATTTGGTATGTTGTTACTGTGCCAGAGAAGATAAATAGCTGTTGGCATCAAAGAACCAAAAAGACTGCTCCATAGGAATCCAGAAGCAAAGTAAAAGGCAGACACCTGGTAAAGAGGACTAGTTTAGACATATGACCAGCTCATCAATGTTCTTCCTTAAAGAACACATCACTTCTGAAAATTGACAGTAGAAATAATTCAGCCTTATGTGGCAAATTTACTTCCCAAGATAATCTGGACAGAATCTCTGTCAGTGAAATCCAAGATAAAGCTTTAATTGCATTTCATCCTGGAAAATGAATGCAACAAAACATGAGTCGTCCTTGCAATATCTTCCATCCAATGCCCTGCCTGGCTCCCATGTCTTTGCCTCTCCTCTTTGTAAAGCTCTGCAGGAGAAGGTAAGCAGTGGAGGGAAAGGTCAGTCTGCAACACTGGATGTTATTTCTAGTGTAAAAATTAGTATGTTTGGAATGGAGATTACTGAGTGTCAGTGAATATAAACAGCACTATGGCATTTTAAAGGGTTGCTACAGGCAGAAGTCAAATTTGGAAGTATCTTTTCATTAACTTTAATGTACAAGTGTGATAGAAAGTGGACACAAGTTGTTTCAGACAGAATTCTGTTTTTCCATAGCGTTGGCTTAGCCTTACAATGCTGGTATTGCATATATATAGCATTCTCAGCTGTCACTTTTTACCCATTTTAGTTCTTGTGACCTATAGATGAAACCTGTCTTAATAAAGAAGGAAGCTTGCTTTATTTTTGTTTTCTGCTTCATCAGCAAACTATTCCAAAGAAAAATTGCCATGGTTCTGCATCATGGAACACAACTTTTTAATACTAGAAACCTGTACTGTAATACATGTTATGCCCATTTCTGATTTCATGTAAATCAAGAACAAGTTAGTAGTTCAGGGAAGATACATCTGTGTGAGACTAACATAAATGAGAGAATGATCAGACACTGTGCCCCATTTTTTCCTGACAAGGGCACAAAGTGAAGGCCCCATAATGTGAACCGCGCTGTCCAAATAAACGTAGTTTGATTTTTCTGAAGTGTCAGGCGTTTGCACATGGCACTGAATTCATGCAGAGAGGACCTCTATAAATCAGACTGCTTTTGTTTAGATTGCTAAATGAAGACCATCGAGCTTGGGATTCGGAAATGAGCACTGCATATTCTGACCTGAGACATTAATGGATTTGCCAACCTGATAGAACAAATGGCAAAACTCTGGAGGAAATTAAGCTGCATGGAAAACTCTGATGTCAATGTGATTTACTCATTCCAAGTAATAATTGTAAGTTTTCTGTATTTGCATTTAGCAGCGGTTGTTTGATAAATTTTGTTTGTGTTAAATCTGTGTTTCAGTTCATATTTGTGATAGCAACAGAATAGCTTATTTTAAAATACTTCAATGAAAACACCATATAATTCTTAGTAAGACTGAAAACTTCTTGATTTTGCCTCTACTAGATGAATAAGTAACTGGTAGTGCCATTTCAAGTTGCGATGTGTGCCCACGTGAAGGACTCAATTACTCTGGCACGCGTGAACCATGTTTCACACTAGCAGACATTTCATTGTGAGGTGGTTTCCATCGTTACCAAGCAACAAAAACCTCTGTTTATTCAATGGCTGTGTTCTTCTGTATCATACTTGATAAATCTCTTTTCAGGAAAGAATTCACTACTTAAACCACTGCCTTGCTCTTTATCGTTTCTATGTACTGATCTGGAGGATGACCTCTAGTTTTACTGCAGTCTGTTGGCTAGGGCTACAGAAACTTGGGGAAACAGCAGCAAGTGGAGTCTTTTAAGTTTACTGTCACATAAATACGATAGAAGAGAATGACAATGGCTTCCCATGGAGCTGAAAGGCAGGCGAGTGCCTTTAAAATGTCCGCCTTGCCAGTTGAACCAGTTCACAAGGTGGATCGCCAACAGTATCGAAGTCTGTTAAAGAAGATGTGTATGCCTGTTGTGAGAGGTCCTGAGAACAGACGTGACTTTGCCAGCTTTGAAGAGAAAAACAGTAATTCTTTCCTTAAATTCAATCCATTCACTCCTCCAGTAGGGCCAAATTACCCTTTATTCCCACACCGGGATGATGTGCCTTTAGCGGATCCCTGCTCAGGTTTTGTGAGCCCAGGTGCAGATGCTGACCTGCAGCCCAATATTGGAAGAGCTATTGAATCCCTGGTGGACTACAGTGATGTGAAACCTCACCAGCGGATCCCCATCACAGAAAAGAGAGGCCAGACTGCCCACAGGAGGCAGATGATCCTCCTGGAGGAAACCAACCAGAACAGAAAGTGGAACTCCAGGGCTGTGTCAGCTCCTTCTGTCAGGGCACGACTCAGAGGTAAAGCAAACTACTGGTTTTATTTCTTAATCACCAAAGAGATTGCTGATGCTTAAAAAATAAATACAATTAGTTTCTCAACTCCATCCCCCAAGGTCCTGAAAGAACAGCCTTATAAAATATATTTTCCTTGGATATTTGAACTGAATATAACCACCGCAGTGGAGTGTTTGTATGATTCATTTCCCTGCTGTAGCAAAGAGGTACCAGTCAGCAAATTCTAATGAGCATTCTCATGCTAAAAAAAATTTTAAAATCTTTGAAGGTAAATAATGTTTTAAAAAATCTATTTAGGTAAATTGTGAAGTTATATACAATAGTCCTAATGAGCACCTGTTTTAATGTAAACTAAAATAATAAATCATTCCAGCATCAGGAAATCCCCTGGATATTTCTGTGTCTTTTAGTATGCCTGGCAAGTTGCAGAGCAGGGCATTTAAAGACCTATTCCGGTGTCTAGTTGATCAGAGAACAGAAGTTCTTTAGGACTGCCATCCCATGTTGGTCAAAGTAAATATTGTCCTCTTATTTTATATCAATGTGTTACCCATAAAGTTAGGTCTGATCATTTGATCTTGATTACAGCATCAAAATGGAAATTCACTCTATTTTTAACGTGAAACAAAATTGGGTTGGTTGTTAATATTCAGAATTTTCTGGTGAAAATTCTGCAAAACAGAAATATTTACCCAGGGCTTCTAAAGGCAGACATAGTTAGCAGTAAGCAATATGGTTGAATTTTTATAAAGATTAAGACAATTCCAATTATTTTCATAGAGAACTGCTTATTACAGCTAGAAAATTTTATGAGAACTCAGGCAACATGCTCATAGATGGGGAGAGGCATTTCTTAGAACACAGTAGAGAAATGTAAATAAGCTCCTTGTTCCATTTTACTATACAGAGATAAAACTTGCACTTCACAGTTAGCTGTACTTTATCCATGTTATTGTGATCATAAAGTCTCTACATGCTATAAATTCAGGCAGTGTTTTTGGTTCCTTGTTTCTGTCTTTGAACTTTGCATCTTAAATCACTTTAAGCTTACTGCAGTCATGTAACAGAATCCAAAAGAACACAAGAAACCACAAGGGATAAAAAGAATAGACTCCATAATTTTCCTTTTTTTTTTTTTCTTGCTCATCCCATATAATTTTCACTCTTAATTCTCAGATACTGTGTTCTCCATTTACATATGAAATTAGACCTCAGACATCAGTCAGAATTTATCAGCTTTTGTTTTTCTGCAAGCCTCTGGAAAAGTGATGGGTAAGGATTTGAGATATGAAATTCTATCTGACTATTATTTTTTCCAACTCAGAGAAAAGCAGACAAAGACTGAGATAGATTTACTTTGGCAGATAGAGATACACCTGAAATGAACACAGACAAAATCTGAAACTGAATGTGATCAGGTCGGTAACCTGTGTTGCAGTCCAGAAAGTGGTCCGAAATGGAGAGTAGTTCCAGAAAGCAGATAGAAACTCTCTGGTGGCTTTCTGGTGATTTTTCATTGGGTAAAATTCAGTATTAGAGTGAAATACTGACTCCACTGAAGCTGTTGGAAAAAGTCAAACTCAACTCAGGGACAAAACCTTGAAACAGATACAGTCCAGCATAAAATTCTTAAGGAAAGCTGTGCAAATGTTCTTCCAAACTTAGTATTCATTTACAAGTTTTCCTGTGATGCTGAGATATTAACTACAAATATGTAAATATAGACATAATAAGTAGTTGAGTTTTAAGCTACTATTTTTAATGAGGCTGCATAAACAAATTCCAGATTTCAGCTATGTGATTCAGAGAGCCCAGCTACCAACCCCCAGGCACATGATGTGATGAAAGTTGCTAATTCTTCTAGATATTGGACCCCAGACATTCCACAGCTAAGTTGTTCGGGGAAGTTGTGCTGAAAGAGAGATCAGTCAGGCATTTTGCAAGCCAATTCTACAGTCACTTTCTCCACTGTGGGGGTTGAACGGAAAAAAAAAACAGACAGAAGCAGCCTTTGAGACAGATGAGCTGAAGTATATAAAACATCTGCAATAGACAGGAGGTTCTCTTGTGAGAAGATGTAGTGCTATGGCTTTGGCAGTCAACAGTGTTACTTTGAACTTCCCCGGCGGCCTTTTGCATCTACTGAGCAAAGCAAGTTTATTGAACAGTGAGGCTCTGTGATAGCAAAGCGAAGGTGAGAAGCTGACAAAGAAGGTCAATCTAAGACTGGAGAATCAGAGCCTGCCAAAGAAGGCAGGGAATACCTGAAGAGCTATTCTTCATGTATACTTGATCAGTATAGGGACGGTGCTCAGTGCTAGATGACAAGGTCTTTAGGAAGCTGAAAATGTTTGCCTGTAGAATCCCCTTCTCTCGCTCATATGACAACAGGATTTTGTAACCTTTTCCCCGTGGTCTCAAGTTTGTTTGCAGTGTTTTGGAGGACCTCAGAATTTGACCGTGCAAGTATATTTGTACCTGGAAACCTGGTGACGAAGCCCTCATATCCAGTTTGTCATTATTATTCTGTTTTGTGTGGCTTAAAACAGACATGGGGGTGGCTATTGTAGAAAGAACCAGGGTATTTATTTGATAAGTGTGATAAGGAAGAGAGATGACTTCTTGCCCCTACTGGAAGCTGACACATCTGTAGATACTATTCTCTTCAAAAACTGGGAAATGGGAAACACTATAGGATTTACCTATAGATTTGATAGTAACCCTTTTTAATAAGAAACAAGCAGTTAACACATGCCGCTGCTAGAGTAGCCATATTTGGATTTGCCCAAAAACCCAATTAGTTCAGTATTCCATCCAAGACTGTGGATAATTAACAAAGAATGTCATCATACTTCCTCCGCATATTTTGCTATCATGTGATGATTTGTGGACCACAGATTTGTGACCAGGAGGTGGTGTGTTTGTAGTTAGTAGTCATGGATTCATAGATTTGCCTTCATTAATATATCCGCTTGCTTTTTGAACCCATCACTTAACTTCCAACCCTCTATTTCCATGAAATTTGTGAATACGTTAAGCAACAGAGTCCTAAGACTACATGGGCTACCTCCACATTTCTCTACAGATATCTCCATTCCCCTGGAAAATTGATCGTTTATCCCTTCCCTCCTCCTCTGATCTTCTAATCAGTTATTTATCTGTGTGAAGATCTAATCTTTATTCCGTTGTTACTTTAAGAGGCTCTGTTGAAGAATTTTATGCAGAACTTGTTGAAATAATTGTGGTCACATTACACACATCCCAATGGCTTTCATATAGGAAGAGTTCCCTTCCTAGTTCTTCCTCTCCTGAAGTAAGAAGCATTTTCTCCAGAATAACCATTACTCTGGAGAAGAAATATCCTGGAGTAATCCAGGACTAAGCAGCACATTGAATGTAAGGCATATCAAAGTAGGATCCAGCCTCTCCTACCTTTCAAATAATGATAGAAAATGACTGTAGGCAATGCTGGTGCAGCCCCAATTTGTAACATATGTACTTAGTGAGATAAAAACTTTTACCTGCCTGCAGAAAGAGAAAGAAGAAAAGTTAGTCAGAGGCAACAAAATGTAAAGCAAAGAGAAAAAAAATATGCAACTTAAAAACCGTCAAATCAAAAATTCAAGGACACTCATCGCTCATAACTATTGAGAGATATAAACAGTCAACTAAGAATGCAAAATGGCCTACAGTAGGCTCCAGAATACCTGTGTTGTTAAATAATTACCCGTAACACAATGAAATGAGTAATACCATACTGCCTAATAAGCTAGTAGGTCGTCTGGAAATAATACATAAAAACTCAGAATAATCTCTTGAGGGCTGAGTACCATTGAATAAAACAACTGCGGTTTCACTAAGGATTTTATTATTTATCGTCCCTACAGTTAGGTATTTCACTGTGCATCTGTTTTTCACTTGCCCAACAGCAGACTAATGTTTTGTTTATTCAACAATTTTGTTCTATCTCTGTAGCTTCTTTTGCCATGCAGGTCTTTCCAATATAAACTGATGGGTTTTATGCTTATTTATAATTAGTTTTCAGGAGGTCATCTGTAGCCTTTTCTTTCAAAGGAGTAGAAGAGAGAGAAGTAGTGGTGTTAATAGGTTATATTTATTTTTCATATATAAAGAGAAGTAGAATAATTAACCAAATAACTAATCAAAATAATCTGGAAGAGTTATCTGTAAATCCTTCAATTGGCATTATTATCTCTTGCTGGGCCCACTGAAATCAATACTCTGAATTTTAAAATATAAGAGGTCAAAAACAGCGCACAGTTTTCGAACGACAGGGAGGTGGAGTGAAGCTTGTGAGACTTCTGGTTTTGTGAAACCTCTCTGCATATGTGTTTATGTGGTGACATAAGAATCTCACTTTTTCCTTTAAAAACAAAACAAAAAGTTGTTGTGGCTTTCATGGTTTCTGGGAAACAGCTTAGAAATGTGAAGGAGTACATTTTCAGTTTCTGACTCAGAATCCAAACCAGAAATTCCCCAACTTCATTATCCTTGATTGAATTCTGCTTTGTCAGATCAGGAGATTATTTCAAGTAATAAACTGCAACTGACAGGATCGTTAAGCTTGTCATTAGTTAAAAGTGACAAAGCCAAGACACTAAGTTCCCAACTTGGACAAGAACAGATCATGCCATTTTCAGTCGTGTGGACTGAGCAAAACATTAGGGGCATTGAAACCTCCAGAAAGTTGACTTAAAGACAAAATCATTGCAGTTTTACGCTAGATCTTTCCACTGAAAGCAAAAGGAGGAGTAAATGTTAGAAGATTAATCATCCCAGCAGTAGGTCAGTAGTGTCAAGATGGCAAATTACAGTATACAGTGCAAGAGCAGAGGCCTCTAGAGATGCATATGTACAATTATAAAAGCAAATGTAAAATTATATACATGTCCTCCTAAGGACATTGTGGCTGACATGAGTGTTTTACACATACAGCACAAGGAATAACAGTTGTAACCTTTAGCTCTTTAATCAATGGACCAGAGGAAGACTATTTTTGTGGAACTACTAGGACGTATGGATGGATATTATTTGAGCCATCTGCCTCTTTACTGTAGATGGCACTAGTACATGCATACCTATTAAGTAATTACAACATTTCAGCCATAAAACTTAATGGAAACATTCCCATATGAGTACAGGTCGTATATTTGCAGATGGCACTTAAAGTTTACACAAAGTTGAGGCAATGAAGATGCAGCCACCATCTTTACTGCATGCACATTACCTGTTTAAGAGAATTCTTTCCGAAATAATTGTTTTAATTGGAGAGTGATTCAGTTTGAAAGCTCTTCACAGTGCAAAGATCCACAAATTCTGTCAAGCTTTTCAAAAGCTGCAACTTAAAGTTACAGCATTCTGTGCAAAAAGCTCTTTTAAAAACCAGGTCATATTATTTCAGTACCTACATATACCTTTAGGATACTAAACTGTGTTTCTTTTACTGAAAGCTGTGATTTTCTTTTAAGCTTTGTCAGAGTGATTAGTTCTGCAAGAACTAATTTTGTATTCTGCATGGTGGTTTTCACCTTTTAGTCTTTGTACTATTTTATCCAAAGTATACCTAAATTTTCTACAAATAACTAGGAAAAGTAGGTCTATTATGAATTAGCTTAAATTTGCTACATAAAGGTCTTCATATGCATTGGAATTTTTCAGGGGTCTGGAATTAAAAAGCAGGTTGAAAACTACCTAAGTGGTATGTTTTTGATACTAAATAATAGTTTCCAGCATTCATAGAGAGAGTGGTGTGATGGCTGTATGGCTGCCTACCTCTTTTAGTATAGTATAACAAAGTATATTTAGAAACACAGCTTTCCCGAAGTCATCAAAAGCATTATGCTAGTTAATGGCGCAACAGTTTAAATGATACTCTCATACATATCCCTTACCTTATTTTTAGGATTATTTTGTGGATTTTATCCTGATGCCCTAAGGAGGCAGGTTGTTTCCATTCGTCTTGTTTATTTATCTCTTGCTTCTCGCCTAATAACTTTTAACCCCACTGGCGAATTTCTGCCAAATTTGAAGGGGGTATAAACATCACAAGGATAATTGCATCCCTGCAAGATTTTTGAAGGTTGAAGTCTGGCAAGAGGAAAGACATAAATGAGTGTTCTCTTGAGGGAGCTGAGACTCGGGCATTATAACATCTTTCTATTTTGCAGCAGCTCACTTGCTTATCAGCATGTGTGTACTGGCTCACCAATCAGTACATATGTGACTCCACAGTAACTGCAGGATACGGCCTCTTGGTGGGTAAGCCTGATTTACAGGCCCTGGTCAGGGAGAGCTCAAATTATTGGAATACAAAGTTAGGACGATGAAGGAGAGAGAGAAATATCTTTAGGAAATCAGTAACCTACTGCTCATGGAATAGCTTGTTTATTGCTCTCAGGGTTGTCAAAGATTATATAGCTGTAGAAATGCAATATACAATTACTGGGTTGCATTAAGAAGCTTTTATTGTTATATTTGCTAATTTGAATACTTTCCTTTATGCAGTTAGTACTGTACATGACAATACATGAAGTAGACCTAACCACAGCAATGTATGTTGTGGTATTATTTATTACTTACTTTCATCTTCCATGTAATTTAATGTATTTTTGTGGAAGTTTGTAACTCAGCATGGTAACAAGTAATTGAGCATCGGTGCATCGATTTTTATGGGAAGCCATGAGTTGTTTTCATCCAGTTTAAAACAATAATGATTGCTGCAAATTGATTAACACAGTAAGAAGCCCTTTCTTTCAGATTGGAGAACTCCAGTGAAAGTTGCTCCTGCTCTACCTGACCAAAACCGTATTTTTGCATTTTACATGGATCCCAATCTCAAGGCAAGTCTCTGGTGCTCTTCTTGTAATGACAGAAAACATACTTAAATCGTCTTGCTTCTAGTCTGCTTTCCATTTAACATTCTTTTGGCAATGATTACGGTAGTGTAGTGTAATTAGACTTTTTCATTTCTTCATCTAATTACATTGAAATAAGGGCTGTATTTCAGGTAGTTGTATGTTAGCATGACCAGATTTTAATGGTGGCCATCACTCCAATAATTTTCATTTTTTGTACTATTACTCTGGTTAAGGCCTTAGACTGTAATGTGAGATTGATAGAACCAGTGTCAGTTGTGTGTAACTGGAGACAGCGCGAAAATACCAGAATGTACAAAAGATACCAAAACCTCATATATTTAATACTTAGGCACTGCCTTATTCCATAATGCAAGTCTAACTAAGTCTTTCCCATATTGAAAATGTAATGGCATACTTCATCCTTCTACACTGATGAGACTATTCATAGTCCTTAAAGTGTTGCACATGCTTAAATAGTTAGAATATTAGAATAAAATAGGCTATTTCAGTTGGAAGGGACCTACAATGATCCTCTAGTCCAACTGCCTGACCAATTCAGGGCTGATCAAGTTAAAGCATGTTATTAAGGGCATTGTCCAAATGCCTCTTAAACACTGACAAGCTTGGGGCATCGAACACCTCTCTAGGAAGCCTGTTCCAGTGTGTGACCACCCTCTTGATAAAGGGCAAGGGTGACTCTCCAGCCACTCTGCTCCCAATTTATAGTGCCCGGGGTTAGTCTGTCCTAGGTGCAGGATACGACATTTGGACTTGTTAAATTTCATCCCATTAATCATAGCCCAATGCTCCAATCTATCTAGATCCTTCTGCAAGGCCTCTTGTCCTTCAAGGGAGTCAACAGCACCTCCCAGTTTGGTATCATCAGCAAACTTGCTAATGGTGCATTCAGCTCCTCTCCTGCATCCAGATCGTTGATAAATATGTTGAAGAGAACTGGCCCTAGAGTTGAACCCTGAGGAACAAAATTTGTAGCAATGAACATTATAAAAATATATCAGGCGTTATGTGAGGGACTGCAAAATGCATTTGCTATAGCATATTATAAATAATATAACAAATGGAAGGCTACATTCCTGAGGAGTAGAGAGGCAAGGACATTCTATTAGTTTTTAAACTTGTACTTACCGTATTAAATTTTCCTTCCTGAGTAAAACTCAGATCCATTCTTGATCTCCAGTGCTCGTTGGTGAAGTATGTGTATGAAATTGCATGTTTCACATTCTGATGAAAAAGAAGACAGTAAACTAGGAAAATGCAGATACATACAGTTCACACTGTAAACAAGCAATCATGGTATCATATATGTTGATAGCATTGCATTCTGCCATGTATTTGATTTCTCTTAGGAATCAAGTGATCCTTCTGCAAGGTGGAGGGAAGAAAAAGCAAGGGACTTTTTCTACAAGTCAAATACTCAAAAGTGAGACATGATTTCTTTTGAAAACAAGTTTTGTGCTTTGCTTCATTTTTTCATCTTCTTTTTGCTACTGTGCTCCTTTAGGTAGCAGTAGACATGTAAGACTACAAACAGTTTTTCTATCACTCAGAACTTCTGGTGTTTTAACAGCATTCAGCATGGGATTCATCTCAGGAACTTTAGTTATCTAAAAGCTTGCGTCCAATCTGTGCCTTTCATCTCCACTTCCTCTATAGGCAGTGAAGAGAAACTGGAGTTTCCAAAGGGCATTCTGTACATCTGTCTTCAACGCCTGTCACAGGCATGATATGACTGGTATCTAATCTCTATTTATATCTTGTCTTACTTAATTGATTATTCAAATTTAGAAAAAAATAAATCCCATCACCACTGTAAGCTTCTTGGAAGATAAACTACCTCTTTCAATTAGTGAGTGAGAAAGTTTTAAAGAAGATAAGCCTGTGAAACTTTACCATAATACTTTTTCCCCAACAAGCAACATATTCCAGGCTTTTTATTTTCCTTTAAACTAGAAATATACACCTTTATTATTTTCTACATCCTTCTTTGTCACAAAATTCCTTACTTTCTAGCTACCGTTGTCATTCACTAATGATTATACGTGAACTTATTTATCTTTTTTATTGTTGATCTAGAGCTTATGAAGAAGTTCCTTGGGATAATATATTACCTTCCAAAGTCCAGCCTCCGGAATCAACAGTGGAATTGTTGGCTGATCCTGTTTCCCAGTGTTTCACAAAAAGGAGATACAATCCTGAACCTGAAATAAGCCAAGTCAGTGAACAATTTCTTGCCTACAGGTTTTACGTTTTGCTAATGAAATGTAGCCTAAATTTTGTGTAGGTCATACACATAAACCCACAGCAACGTTTTCAAATAAAAACAGTCTCAAGTGTGCATTTAAGGTCATCAGCACACTCCAGTAATTGCCTCAAATGATTTCATACTTGTTCCCTCCGCCTCCTGTGTCAATTGGTACAGAAGAAGATATGCATGTACACTACCAAGAGAGAGGAAAAGGATGTTGATGAAAATTTTTTTGATAGGAATGATGCTGTGGCATAACAAGTCTCACGTTAAGTTAGTTTACTTGTGATTATTAACTGTAATAATTATTATTTTTACTAAACTGAAATTCAGTTCTGCAATTGGTTCTGATTGCTGCATGAAAATCTAGTAAGCCAAATAAATTAAGTAATGTTGCCTTATAAGAAGCATCTAATTATGATTTTAGGTTGTTGGAGTCCTCTGGGACAGATTTCAAACAAGATCTTTTACCTCTCCGCAGAGACCTGTTAATTTGTAAGTTTCATTTTTTTGTGAATATCGGGGTCCTCTGAACACTTTCTTTATGAAGTCTGCGTACAGTTAATTATTTCAAAAGACTAAATTCAGCAGTGTTCTATAACTAGAGAAGTTAAGATAGTCAATCAATAACTATATCAGAAGTATACTCTAACATGCTTCTCCTGTCAGCGTTAAATATAAGAAGCAGAACACAAGAAATCTGTAAATGAATGATTGTCATGACTTCATACATCTCATATTTTCATTAAGACATAACACTTATGAAAACACCATGGTATTCACATATATGTACAAACTCAAGGCTTTATCTGCTGCCTGTAGAATCGAAAACAATCACCTGTGCATTTCTGTGTCTTTTTTTCACTCTGTATTTCACTTACGCTATTCTGTCTTAGAGTGGAGCATTTTAGATGAGCCCAGTAAAGGGTGACAGAAGGTTCAAAAGGGCTCAGATAAGAGCAAAGAAGAGATGCAGAAGGAAAGGTTGGTCAAAGCAAGATAGGAAAACTATAACTTGCCTCCTTTCCAGGCCATGAGCCAGCAGGTTTGCTGGGGCAAACTCAATGGACAGGTCTGCTACTGGGCATGGTCAGGCATACAATGGGAGAGAGAGGTAGCTCTGCAGGGTGGAGGGGAGATAGAAAACACTATCTTCATTGTTTCCTGAATGTTACTCTTTCAAAGGAATACAGATCTGGATAGTGAGAGCTGTTTGGAGGGACAGACCAAGAGAGAAATTCAGACCTGATGTTAAATTTTCCTGTGTTCTCAAGAACTGAATGAGAAAAGTGTTACAAGTAGAGAAGTAGTTCATTTTTAAAGAAAACTTGCTTATACCATCCTAGGAAATTGACTGAAGTCCAAGTATCTGAGGATAAAGATTAAAAGACAAGATTCTGCCTGCTGAACAGGGTCATTTAGCATATATGCCAACCTAATCATTTACCATGGTCTTTTACCAAATTCAAATGAGCGTTGCATCATTCCAAGAGCAGAACTTTGACTTGTCACCACCTCTCTTTTGGGACCTCATAAATATTCTATCAGAATATTCTGTGTAGCGAAAAAAAAGGTGATTGATCTATTTTGTCTTTAACAGTGTAAGCCGAAGCTCTCGAACCTGTCATATCCCTTTGTATACGTAAGTACAATGTTCCTGGGTTGTTTTTACTTTCTACATTTTTGATTAAGCCCAAGCAATCCATCTCTCATTTTCTGAAGTAAGAGTTGTAGGTGGACTATGTTATCTAATCTTAAGGTGTTTTCTGGTGCCAAGGGAGAGTGTGTGCTGAGTCTCCTCTGCTTGCGGGAGACTTCAGCCTTTACCTGTTAACTAGAAATCAGGATCCATTACGTCCTCTTTGGAAGAATATCCCAGTCTGTTCATGGGCATGGCCAAAAGGACAAGAGATGACACATTTCTATCTTATTTCCATTCTTCCCAAGCCTCCTTTCTGCACATATGTACAAGAGCTATCATTTGTTATGTGCTGCAAGTTCAGCAGATGATTGTTTTCATCTTGGGACATGCCAAGCACACAGGGCAGTTCATCTCCATGTTTTTCTTGTGGACCGTTTTAATAAATAACTAGAATTTTGGAGCATGTAGTGTATGGTTCAGCTGCCTCCACCAGCTGTCTTATGAATAATGTACATATCTGTGATTTCCTTTCTATCCAAACAGTGGCTGTGTTGGTGCAGTAAATTTTGAAGACATTGACAATGCCGATGTAGACTTAATCCCACTTAACCATGTGAGAACTTCAAAGCCTCGCTACACAAGCACTGCACAGTATGTTTCTCGTATTAGCATGATTTTGATACTGCGTCTTGAGTTCTTGTTATTTGGGAAAAGGAAAAAAAACAGAGATCTGGTCTTGGGCCAAAAGAATGAAAAAAATTTGGTGGGACGCTCCTTATTCTTTTTAATAACTTGAATGAGGTCTGATAACACAAGAAGCACAGTGGGCTTTCAGATTCAAGGTTGAACTTGAAGAGTCCTTTTTAATAACTGAGTCAGTAGTAAATGACCTGCAGTAGTAACTGCCTACAGTGTTCAGTGTAGGTCTGTATAAATCTAAGGGACCATTCAGCCTAGATATACAAAATTACTCAAGCATGCTGATACAAAATGAGCAGAGAGATGTCTGCTGAAATGATGATCTAACAGATTTTATCCATCTACTTGTGTTATGGTAAGCTTAAGTGCAGCCTGTTTTGACTAGGTATGAATTTGTCGTAGATCACTAGGGCCTGATTCTTTATTGTATCACCTTAGTATTACAGTTTCAGGGAAATTACGCTCCTAACACCATGCATCATACTTTTCAACCAGAAATGTACATTAGGGATTTTTTCCATCCAGGAGTTGCAATGTGGCCCAAATGACCCTGCCATCCATCTGGTACAGAATGGTTGTAATGGACTGACAATAATTGACTGTCAGACTAAAAGCTACCCCTAGTGTGCCCATCCTGGGAAGTAAAAGTTGCCTGTGGTAACACCAGTGCAATATGCTGTCTTGGTATAATGAACTCTTCACGATCAGCAGGCTCTGACCTAGGCAGGGTTGAAAATCAGAGTATACTCTCCCTCCTGCTGTTAACCTTGCTAGACTAATTGCACAACCAAGTTTGAAGAACTCAGTAGGCACCTTTCCATTTTTCTCAATTGAGAAAGGTTGAAGCTAGTCAGAGCACATCTGCAAGATCATACCCCAAAACATCTGACTGTGGTTCCTAATGATATTGAGTCTTCCTAACACAGGCATTCCTGCAAATGCCCAGCAGCAGAAAATGGATTTGTATTACATTCATGGCTCAAGTGGGGAGGACATGGAAGAGAAGGTTTTGAGTTTAGCCTGCACCAGGAATTTCTGCTGATGCCATTCTGAATAGAGTCCTTACTTCCCAAAAAAACTATGCTTATTTTCAGACTATGCCATAACTTTCATACTTCAAATGTTTCCTGTTCTTTAGCAGTAATGAGCAGGTTTGTTGAGTAGAAGTGCATGTGCCATGGGTAGTATGGTAGATGGGTAGTATGACTTGAATATTACCACGTTAAAAATGTGTGATTTTTAACTTTAGCCACTAGATGGCCTTTGAGTTTGCAAAAGCTCCCTGAATGCCATTAGGAACAGCTTACTTTTAGCTAGTCACGAACTTTGAAATCCAAAGTTCTTCATTTTAAGCCTTTCCTAAAGCTGTCTTTAGTACTTGGGCTAGTATTAAGCATTTATTTGCAAACTTTTGAGAAAGTAAAATGGTAAAAGTAACAACATAATGGTAAGAACTAAAAACAATAAAACAAAAGAGGAAAGAGACTGTTCTGTTCACCTAATCAGATTTTCTCTTTGCGTAGACCTTTCCTTTCTATCCTTTCAGTGGTCTTGCACAGTCCACATTTGTGAGGAAACTACATAAGCGATAATTCATAGGGGGAAGCAGAGGGAGAGAAGCTGTAAAAATATTGCCCTCTCTGTTCTGAAGAAAAGGCATAATGCTGGGTCTTACTGACATATGGCAGAGTATGTGCTAAACATTCCTAGTTTCTGCGAGCTGCCTTGGAAGTAGCTGGAGTTTCTGAGCTCCATCTTAGGTCTGTTCATTTCTGTTTCTCACATCAGTTTCAGGGAGAAAGCATATCCTTTTGCAATGCATCACACGCTGTCACACTTGTGGGGAATGGCACATAATTCTTCACACAGTCTTACTCATTACAGCAGCAGGTTCACAGGCAAAGTAAGGTGCTAAGCTTTGTAAGATGGTCAAATTTGACCCATATTACTGCAACTGAACCTATTAGTACCAATCTTTTATGTACATAATGCACCATTCTGATTGTTTTATCTCACCTCCTGCACAAGTCACAGCCTTTATCTGACTTAACTTTTGCTTGAATTAGAACATAAAATAGTATAGAATGATTATTGAGAAATGTGCTTTAAAATTACAGCACACGTAGTATACAACGTAGTGCTGAACAGAGATTTCTGAGTTTGTAGAGAAGTTAGCAGAGTTATTACCGCTTAGTTCTGCCATGTCATACTGCTGTTGCTGTACAGCTTTGAAGAATACAAGCTGATGGGTACGCTGCACTGCAAACAGACAGATATCTTGTTTGGATCTATTTGCAGTGTATGGTATCATGGTGGATTTGTAAGTTTGAGCAACAGGTCTGTCTTCTCCAGTATTCTCCATGTCATTTCCTGTTTTTTAGTGAGTGAGGCTATGGGTTTCATTGAATTCTGGCAACCAGGAGACGGAGATCTCTGAGACCTAAAAGATTCTGACATCTCAAAGTTGTGAAAAACTCAATTCCACCTGAAAAATTCTATTAAGTTCTTCAGGAAGTATATTTATTCTCTGTCTATGATTGTCAGACATCAAGATTGCTATGATTTTAAGCAGAAGAAAGAAGAAAGTCAGAAAGAAGACATAAAAGCGATCCCTATGGTTTTTTTTCAACTTTGTGTGTTTGCCGGTAGTTCTGGAAAGATGTGTAAATACTGCTAGACTCCCACCAAAATGCTTGAGAATTTAGATACAGGCTTTGGATTTAGAAGCTGAAATAAGCTTTGTAAGTCTGTAAAATGTAAAAAATCTCTTTGTAGATAGTTTTTTTCACTCTTCAATGGACTAGCAGTTGAACTTCCTGCCTCTAGCACTTGGGCAACCGCGTTGGTGCTCAGGCATTACTCCAGAGTGAGACACTATTCTTCCCCAGACCATGCAAGAAAGTGTTTGCCATTCAAATTATTAGCAAAGCTGAAACTAGCTAAGAGTCATCTGTCATGTAATTTTGCAGAGACAAACAGGAAGAGTGGTGAACCTGGGCATGTTTTGTATGTTACCCTTGTGCCCACCCTCTCTTCCTTTTGGCACAGCAGGAAACCGTCTTCTGTTTTTCTTCTTTTTTCTTAAGGAATTAAGACTTATGCTGCAGTTGAGCCTAAAAGCCCCTAGGATAAGATCAGTGTTGTGAAAAGCTGCTGTGTATATACCGAGCACTGTAGGTAATACTCTGGAGTCCTTACCGTGCAATTTGGAAGTTTTTCAGATGGGAATCCAGGTGCAGTGTGACTAAGCGGTTTGCCAAATCCCACTGGGAATCTGTAGCGTAGTTAGGAATGAAACTTCATGTATCCTGAGCCCTAGCCTGTGCCTTTTTTTTTTTTTTTTACCAAACTCCAACCTTTAAGCTATTGAAATGAAGCTTTGTTGAAACTTGGTTTCAAAAAACAGAAAATAGCACAAAATGATGGCCATAGTTCTTAAAAGTTCACTTAAAAGTGAAGACTTAGGAATCTAAGTCATTTTTTTATCCAGTTTTTCTCTGTGGTTCAGACACGGAATAGCTGTGGGAGCCTACGCCACATGGCTGTAAAAAGCCATGTCATAAGTGTTGTGACTCATCTAGAAGTGCTAAATTTATGAATCTGAACTTATTAATCAAAACTATGTTTGTGATCTGGTGGTAGTCTAGGATGATCAGTAGGCATATCCCTAAGGGAGCTGTGGAAGTGCTTTTCTTGGTTTAGACTCTTCGTCTTCACATTTGACCAAAGATCCTGGATGGTAATTCAGTTCCTCTCATTCTCTTCCAGGCTTTCATTAAAGCCTGTCTTGGGGGAAAGGGATCAATTGCATCATCTCTTGAGGTCTGTTCCAGCCCTGGAATGTAGCATCATTCTTAATATCCTTGGTTTGTGTATGCACTCCTGAATTTGCTCTAGGATGAACTTGTTCCTCTTTTTCATCCTTGGTAATGTTGCAATGTATGCCTAAAAGCTGGAGTCTTCTATCATTTCTTTGTCAAGGGCAACATAGAAATCTGTTTTAAAAAAGAGCCAGTCAAAAAATAGGAAGTTGTTGTGAAAGAGCACTCTGAAAATCTCTTTCTAATGCAGTCTTTTTTCACAAATAGATCTCCAAAAATCTTTTATAAAACCTATCATGATCTCGTTTTACAGCTCAGTGCTCCATTGAGTGGACTGCATTGTCAGAGCACAGGAGCTGTAGGATTGAATCTCATCTTTTTATGACACTGACTAGCGAAGTTGCAGATTGAATGTTTTAATACTTTTTTTGTATTTTCATTGTATGCTTGTGTAATTTTGTTAGGTATACTGGACAACAACTGTCCGGTGGCTCAAGTGGCTTTCGTTGTATTTTTAAATTTACTGATTTTTTGTGCATAGTTTCTTTTTCTTGTGTTTTTTTTTCCTACTTTCTCTACTTGTCTGCCTACTTTATACTCTTTTGTTGTATTTGGTTGCTCTTCTTTCAGACCCATGAAGTGTAAATTCCATTGGAATCAGTGAGTTACAGGTATCTGCTTAATAAGATTTCCTGAACAGGAATAGAATTGAGTATCTGTTCATATATTTTGCAGAGCTGAGATGTCTATGATTTCTTTTAGAAGACTTTGGACTCTGAATTGATTATGTCTGTTTTCCATGGTTATTTTTAATTTGTTTCTTACTGACTTGATTATTAATTATTTGCTTATAATATTTATTTATTTGTGGAAGATGAGTACTGCGTTTGGTTTTATATGTCACATAGCTAACCATATACTAGGTAGGGAAGCAACGAAGAGCTAAAGAGTATGTTTTGTGCAGCCAGCCAGGCTTTCAAAAATAGCTTAGCAACCACATATGAAAACCAGAATTCTGAAAGAGCTCACATTCTGGGTTCACGTTGATTGCTAAGCTCCTGTGAAAATCTGGCCACAAACACCACAATGAAACTTATAGGTGCTGAGCACTTTTAAAAACCGATCCCCTATGTGTAACTGCTGCTCTGACCCACAGGTATATCAAGGAAGAGGAGGATGGTCCAAATTCTAAGGAAACACTGTATTTTCAGCTCCCCTGGGCAAGTTACACAGAGGAGGAAACTTTGCAGCACAGCTACAGTGACTTTCAGAAAGGCTCAGCCTGCTAAATTCTCTGGTCACTTTTGAGAGGCTCCATGTTATTAATAAGTGAAAATAAGTAATGACCCAATTCATTCTTTCTTGTTATTGACGACTACTTTGAAAAAATCTCTTTCTTATTCGGAAGTGCATTTTAAACCTAATAATTTTGAAAACCATACAGAAACTGGTTTTACTGCATCATATGGATTCCCACCATAATCATCTACTGTTCTCTTTTTCTTAAACATCTTTATAGGCCTGTAATTTTGTATAATTCTCCTCCACTCTTAGTTACCAGCTTTTTCCTTTGTTGACCTCTTCCCCGATCAGCTGCTGAAACAAGGTTGTGCTCTATGTGTATTTTAGTTCTGCAGGTGTTTTAAGGGTCAATGGAAAAAAAGCCTCCCACGCTGCTGATGGGGATTTCCTCTGTAGCATTCATGGGCAGGGCTCTGGTAAACGCTCAGTCTGACAGACACAAATAACTCTCCTCCTTGGCATTGTTAGAACTCCCTTACACCCTCAGAGAGTTAACGGTACTTAGTGTAGTAATAGTGTAGCACGCTTAGTGCATTCCAACATACACAGCAACAGTTCATATCGATTGTTATATCTGCCTTGTGCTTTTCTCTTTTGTGTGTCTTTTGTATTACAGCACTGTGGTACTTGTTGCAACCTACCTCTTGAAATTTGGCAAAAGGAGTTAGGACAGAGATTATGTTTTCTTGTTCCACATTAAAAGCCTCTGCCTCCAGAACTAAGTAAAAATCTGGCAGTCGTTAGCATTTTAAAACTTGCTACTCATAATTCATCAGCTCTCATAATACCCACTAGAGGGCAGTGCTTACACAATGCATAGGCATTATAACGGTGTGTTACTTGGCAGCACTTTTGAAGCATCAACCAGTTCATTATAACACTGGTAAAGTAGATTATAGTGTTGAGTTTTGAAAGATGAAGACTGAAGAGGCTGAACTGACTTGTCCAAGGCCACAGAGGTTGTCTGTGTCAGAGAGAGGACAGGATCTGACCAAAATCCATGTCTGGAAGCAGTTGATTGAAATGGGAACTTAATACATACAGTTTCTAGGAAGACAAAGTCCTAAGTGTTTCAAGTCCTGCAGTTCTTGCACAAAGCTATTCTCTGAAACTACTACCCCTTTTCTTGGTTTCTCAAGCACATTGGGCAAAATGCTACTATCATATCAGTATATCTGTAGCGACTTCAGTCGTATTTCTTCAGTGCAGTCAGCTTCCAACTGACTGAGTGCATGCATCCTTTATCATTTCAAGTTACCACAGAAACCTCACAGGCCACAATTAGCTGGGGCCAGGACCCTCTGCTGCCTTGCATCTTGCATAGTCATTTTCAAGGGCTGCCTAAGAGCTTTCCCACAATGTATCTTTTCTTCAGAAACTGACAGCTTGTCCACCAGCATTTTTAGTGATTTTCCAGTTTGAGTCATCCAGAGGGTTGAGGAGGGTCTGCTGAAATACCCTACTTCGGCATTTTCCAAATCAGATTTTATTGCTGGCTTGAAATGCTTTCTTATTTCTGAAAAATATTACCCCCTATTAAAAAGGGGGTTTGAAAAAGTTGAAAGCAGAATAAAACAGTTTGAAATTGTAGAAACGAAATGTTCCAGTTCAACATGATTCAAAATATTTCCGTGGAATTACCATTTTGATGGTTTTATCCTTTTAGAAACCCCAAATCCATTTGTAAATATCCTTTCCCTGTCCTGCTTTGATGGCTGAGGGAGAAGGTTATGAAATGCAACCCAGAATGCTCTGTTCAAAAATCCTGCCAGTCCCATGCTTCGCTCTGCATGGAGCACCTTGTTTTAACTTCACAAATTTTCTCAGGTATATTCTTTCCCAACACAAGAGGCTGTATGCATTAAGTTTCCTGACATAGGATCACGTTTGAAGCATTTTTACCACAGCTTATTCTGCTTGGCAAATAGGATTGTGGAGTAAAAGAAGGGCCTGCCATGCCAGTCTTCCTGGAAGGGAATTTGAGGTGGAAGCCAGTTGTGAGTCTTATGTACTGTGAGTGAGACCTGAGAGGCCTGTTTTATAATTGCAGTAACCAAAAGAGCTCGTTAATGACTTAATCTGGTGATTTAATTCTATGAGATTATACAACAGTGTTTCTAAGAAAGAGTAAGATGATAGGAATTCTTTGTTCATAAGTGGAAGGTAAGAATCTACCAGTTTGCTTTCACTAGACAGAATTTTTGAACAAAAAACTTGGATACCTTAGTTGTTGAAGCTGATACAAAGTTTTCAAGAATTACAAACTCTTTGGAGGAATCTTGATTTTGCTCCCATAAAAACAGCTGACATGGAATTTACATGGCAAACCTGGGCATTCCATGCCCTGGAGACACCCTAAAGCATCACTTCCAGCTGCTGCTTCAGAACAGTATGGGTCTTCTGTGGGTCCTGTGCTATGGGGTGTTCTCTCACGTACCTTAAGGCATCTCAAATAGCTCTAAATGCCAGTATGGGTGACCAACTAAATTAAGTAAACACACATGGGCCTGCTGGAGCGAGTTCAGAGGAGGGCCACGAAGATGATCCGAGGGCTGGAGCACCTCTCCTATGAGGACAGGCTGAGAGAGCTGGGGCTGTTCAGCCTGGAGAACAGAAGGCTCTGGGGAGACCTTACAGCAACCTTCCAGTACTTAAAGGGGGCCTACAGGAAAGATGGTGAGGGACTCTTTATCAGGGAGTGTAGTGATAGGGTGAGGGATAACGGTTTTAAAATGAAAGAGGGTAGATTTAGATTAGCTATTAGGAAGAAATTCTTTACTGTGAGAGTGGTGAGGCACTAGAACATGTTGCCCAGGGAAGCTATGGATGCCCCATCCCTGGAAGTGTTCAAGGCCAGGCTGGATGGGGCTTTGAGCAACCAGGTCTAGTGGGAGGTGTCCCTGCCCATGGCAGGGGGGTTGGAACTAGATGATCTTTAAAGCTCCCTTCCAACCCAAACCATTCTATGATTAAGATCTTCAAAGGCATCCCAGGATGGACATAGGAAACAGAGGCATACCGAAGCAGAGGCACCCAAAATCACTACATCCCACTTGAAAAATCTTAGAGCTTGCACAGATTCAACTGTCAACACTATGTTTCTTCTTACTGTTGGGACAAAGAGCTGCTAGCATGATAACAAGGAAGTGTATGAACAAGAGAGATGTCATGGTTACAGAAAGAAAGCTTGATGACGACAGCATAACCACAGAGGAGTTTTGTATGTTGCCCAGTGGTAGCCTGGTACTTAGTTGTTTTCTTTAGCAGCAACAATCTGGTTTAGCAGCTCATCAGAGAAAACACACAAGAGCTAGACAAGTATGATCCAAAAACAAAAAACCAAAGGGGTATTTTTTTTAACCTCAGTTTCTTCTGCTTTATCACATACATAACCGCAGCACATTTTTGCATCTTCTTTGCAGGTTCCCAGGAGAGCAGCTGCTTTAGTGTAGTGTAAGCTTTTACTATCCTAGTGCTTTTAGCTTCTCTCTGCCCATCTCTCTTCTCTTTCAGAGCTACATCCTTCCCACCTGTTATGAATATACCAACTTCTGTCAATCCTTTCTAACAAACAGTCCAGAACAAGTCTCCATCTTTGGTCATCTCTCAGGCTTGATTTTTGAGTCTCATTTAGCCATTTATGATGCTTTCTCTTTTATTCTAGTTTTGCAAGTTTTAAAGGTCAGAAGATTTTATCAATCAGATGCCTAACAGTGCATAATGTATTCTAATATCTCCACAGTTGTATAGTTATTATGTGAGTTAACTCCAAATAGGCTTATAAAATGTTGCAAGTTAATATGGGGCTTCTTGTGGTCTCCTTCCCTTCTCTCTGACGCTCACACGATTTCAAGGAAGTCAATGGAATGTCTTTACTACATGTGAGAGATGTATCTTGGTATGTAGCACATCACCAGGGTAATAAAACTCTGTTCACAGTTTGACTGATTCCTTCAAAGTGTTATCACAGTTTCAGGTTTAGTTGAATGCATGCGCGTATACTCACACACACACAATGTCCATTGTGTCCCTCAGTGGGATGCCTGCATCTGCAGATGAAATTTTCTACAGAGTTACCTAATCTGCACGTAACCTAACAATTGTCTACTATGACATGAAAAAGCAAATTTGTCTGCAAGTCATTTTGGCCAATTCTGAAAATACGTTCTGCTGTTATACCAGATTTTCAGGCCTGCTTGTTTCCCCTGCATGGCTGCTGTCAAGACAGAGAGCAGATTTGTTACTTGCTCACCCAACTGCTTGGCAGTTCCCTATAGGTAACAACTTCCCAAGTGCTGCAAAACTGCTGTACCAATTCTACAAAGCCATCTTCTCTGGATGGTCATGTACTGGAGCATGGTACAGGGAGTATAGCAGTGTATGAATGTATGGGTAAGTGCAAGGCTAGTCCAAAATAAGACAAAGAACTAGATGTTCTTTCTGCTAACTATGGGTACAAAGACTTCAGCATATACCGCCAATGCTCCTGTGGCAAGTATAGTTTACCCACAGTCCTTTGTTATAACTGTGGTAGGAAGGTACAGCATTTTGTCATTACCTCTGCTAATCTCATGAGGAATTTCAGAGCCAAGTTTCCTTGTACACAAGTCAAAGAATTTTCTGATAAATCACGTCTCGCACATATGTCTTTGCATCTTGTGCTGAACCTAGTTGCAGAGAAGGAGCTGATCAGCTGTACTGAAACTAATAGCTCTATGCACTTTATAGCTAAAGGAACTGTTTATTTTTACCCGGAGTACAGGGGAACCAAAAAATACCTCAGAGATTATTTTAAAGGAGGCACTGTTATCATTCATGTGGTCTGAAGACCCACAAAGGACTAATGCAGGCAAGGTTTACAATCCCAAGTTTTTAGTGTAGTTAGCGGATGAAACATCTTGTCATGAGCTCTTAAACTCCATGTGTATGGGCAGCCTGGATATATGTATAATTCAGCAGTGTCCTGTTTTGAGCTGTCAATATAGAACAGTACTGATGATACTCTAAATAACTTTTTGCTGCGAAAAAGCTGCTGTATAGATGAATTTATTTTTAATCTTCATGGATTATCTCTCTGAATTCATATTAGTTCCTGCGGTTTTTTTTTTCTTTAATTTTGTCCACCTCTGCTTCATCTTGCAGCAATTGCTATCAGAATTTTCTGTTGTGCTACCTCAGATAAGTAGAATTCTTTCCTCCATCTCTTTAAGGAACTTTCTTTTTGAATTCCACATTAAAACTTAGTATCAGAATTAACAAAAGGCTTTAGTTTTTCAAGATATGACACATGCTGTCTCAGTCCACTGGTGAACTCGAGCTAGAATATAAGTTCACATGTCTAAGCAGCGTTAATAATATTATATATACATCTAAATACACTCTTAAGAAATTCAAGGGGAAATTTAGAGAACTTTAGAATCATTTGGGAAATTATTTGGTTTTAGGCCATGAAAAATCGCACCTGTTGGCTAACACCTGCTACCTAAATTTCATGTTTGAAGCTGGAACCTAAGTATGATCTAAATCTGTATCAGATTTTTAAAGACTATTTCCTTGATTTTTGTGCTCTTGGCAAACCCCATGACCCCATTCTTAATTTGAGATTAAATGTTGCTTGTAATCATGAATATCATACAGATTTTTAACCAAACCAGCTGGGGAAAAAAAAAAAAGGAAAAGTCTCTAAAGCACTCACTTTTGCCGTGTCTAACCAAAGATTTTGGGTCAGATCATCAGCTAGGTCATCTTAAGTTGTTTTGTTGATCTTAAAGAAGATATGCCAGTTCATACATTCTAAGGACTACTCATTATATTATGAAGAGTTTTTACCTCATCCATCTTTGATAAACAGTAGCTATTTTAGAACTGATCCGTAAGTCATATTTCAAGCCTATAGTCATTTAATTTACTCTTTCTCCACCCCCCATCCCCCCCTTTAACTTTTTCCTTTAGCACTCCAAATATCCCTGGATACACTGGCAAGGTTCATTGGTCAGCAACCCACCCGGCAAATTCTAATCTTCCATCAACAACCCCATCGATAATTGCACGACTGCATGGGTGGGTATGAAGTATATTTCTCAGCTTGTTCAGAAAGATTACAGGGAAAATCATAATTGCATTTATTTGGTTAAAGAACAACTAAATGTTAAGCATGACATTCCATTGGCCTAAAAATTACAGAACAGTTGGGGTTGCATCCCACCACATTGTTGTCATGCTAATCTGAAATGAGGTTTTAGAATTTTTCTGGACCACCATGAGGTATGTATTGGGAAGGTACCTTAACACTGAGGTAAAGCATGATTTTTAAATGTGGACTATTTCTACACTGAGAAGTTTTTTCTTTAGCTATGTTCGCTGTCATGGCTTAAGCGACTATTTTTTTTTTATTGATTGATATGTGTGTGTTTTAAAAGAGGCCCGTGAATGTCAAAGTTAAAAATTCCCAAAAGAAAATTGTGTGTTGTTGTGTTTCCAAATTGGTGTTGGCAGACTTATGAAGTGGGTATTTGCTATACAAAAATAGTTGGTAAAAATGGGTGGGTTTACTCAGAAGGCAGTGAGAAGCAAAATCATGCCATGCCCCACACTGATGCAACCCGGGACCCTGTGACTATGAAATCATCATAGCCCCATATCACTGTTGTCGCTACCTCATGAAGTCAGTTAATAATCTTTATTCTGTCTTGCTTTTCCATACAAGGCTTGTTAAAAATATGAGCCACATTTTTTTAAATATTTAGGTGTCTAACTTGTTGATTTCAAAAGAGCTGGACACTTCAGATCAGCTGAAAAATCCTTTTCCTTTTGTTAGCACAAAGGGCTTCTGACATTGGCAAAGAACCAACCTACCCTTTCTCCCAGTAGCTTCAGAATAACTTAACAACTATTTCTTTCCCCTCCGTTATGATTTTGTGCTTTAGACTCTGATTTCTTGTTATCCATAATGACCTAGGACACTATCCCAAGTTTCTGTGCTTTCCTGAGAAATTTATCTTCCATTATGCTGTTTTAATTGGCCTTAAGATTCTGTTCACATCACACTTCTTTTTCACTGTCAGTGAAAAGTATGCAGAAAAGGCTTGAGGAGCTTGAGGGAGCTGCCTGGCTTTTGAAGAACTCGCCTTACTTAGAAAATGGGCAGTCACCTGTAGTTGCAGTTTGCTCTTGGCAGGGAATGAAGGTGCACAGCAGAGTTCTGAGTCTCTATAGGCTAATAAAGCTGAACTCTGAGCAGCTTGATGCAAGACTAACTTGCCTGTAAATGTCACAGACAAATGAAAAGGCAAATGCATCTTATCAAAGGTCATTGACAGACTTCGGACAGATAATAGATTTCAAGAGCAGAAAGTCAGGCACCACTGTGATCTAAGAAAGGAAAACACATCTGATACTTCCTTTTACTTTCTACAGGTGTTACTGTGGGTGTAGTTCACAGTGGATGAGTTTTCTTAGTTTTTAGTGGATAGCAAGAATGAAGTTCTTGTTCTGTGCTAATGGAGACTTTCCAGAATCAGGCCGGAATCCCCTGACTTTGTTGAAGAAGGGTGTGTAGGAAACAGATAGCAAGCATCACATCGTACCCAGACATTGGAGACCACGTTTTGCCACACTTTTTCTGAGCTGAGTGGTACATTCCCCTGAGGGTAGAACCACTGGTTGCAAAATTGTAGCAGTCCTATTTTACTTTCTCTGTGGCTACTTGTGGAGTAAGATAGTGTTCACTGGCTTGAGATGGAGGATCGTAGCCCTCTGTGAAATGGCTATGTAAAACTATTAGGGATGCTGGAAATCTGCCCCCAACATTTGTTAGTGATGCCCATAAAAGAGAGATGTTTAACATTTGATTCCTTCCCTTTGTAAAGTAAATGATAAAAGTGCTGCTGATTTCAGTGGTCACAGGTCAAGCTAGATTGTAGTGGACAAGTGAAGAGAACAGAGGTTATTCCTGGAATACGGGGACAGACTACCCCAATACACCTCCACATGCTTTTCATGTAGGACATGATCTCATTCTTACTATTTTTAAAATGGTGGCCCCTTTTTTCCCTCTGATCATTCTCAAGCCATGACTAATAATTTATCAGAAAGTATCAAGTGATTGCATGTGGTGGATGTTTTTATAGCTGCTTTATTTGACATGTCTACAATATATGGTCAGTCTCCTGAAGACAATTATGGGTATCAGAGGGAGTGTCTTGTGTACTGCTAACATGGTCTAATAAATGTTCCTGTCAAAAGTATCAGCAATATCAGACAGACCAGGCAGCATGCAACTACTTCTGCAGTGTATTTCTATTGCATGGAGCTTCCACAGTATGTGGGGCAAAATCCTTTATACCCATTTTAAGCATTATGAACTCAACAGGATTGTACAGGATATAGAACAGAAGAAATATTGTTTCTTCATCTTCGAATATGAATAGTATTTTTATATGTCAAGCTTTATTGGTGTATTTTTATTGTATTTTTATTTCCAGGTAATCCCAAGGTGAAGGCAGAAAATTAGATTTCAAAGTCCTTTAGTGCGGTTAAATTCTGGCAGCACTGCTTAGCTTTTGCGTAGGAAGAAATGTTTTATGTATTGTTGTGTGTTTTGTTTTGTGTTTAAATGCACTGTCCATTGCTACCCAGAAAACAGGAATACATTTGCACCATGAGTTGTATGGTTTTGTTTTGTGTTTGTCTTGCTATAGTTAATATAAGGCAGAGCTGGATTTAGTTTGATTGTAGAGAGAAGGATTGCACTTTTTCAGCAAGTTACTTTGGAGATTTCAAAAAGGATCTTTAGGTCAGAAGGAAATACTTGTTCTTTGGAGAGCGAGCAAACATAATACTCTGTGATCAGTTCCGTGTCAGCCCTGCTTTTGATTAGGTGTTTTGCAGCAGAGGGGCTACACCAACTTAGGTTGTAGATATAAGATTATTTATAGTGCCTCTTCCTGTAAAAGATTAGAAGAGTATCAGTAGTCTAGCATAAATTGTTCTCTCCCAGACAGTCCCCAGCGTATTTTCTAAGCCCCACCGCAGTATTCTGTACCACTAGGACTGGGCATCTAAAGCAGGCACGTCATGGTGCCAGCAAAGTGGTTTTCCTAGGCTTGAAAACCAAACTTCCAGCATCACCAGAGTTAGCCCTCCAGGCACCACAGAGCCTTACGCGCTTGAATGCATTCAGCATGCTTGTGGCAGTCCTCCACAGTGTGCAGGTTAGTTGTGAAGCAACGGTGTGTGTCCAAGAAAGGCTGAAAAGAGGCAAGAGGCATAACATACCTTTCTTACAACTGCTGTAAGGATCTGACGTTCAGCACGTTGCATATATCCAGAAAGTAAGATTTAAAACTCTTAGGAAGATTTGCCACCATTGTTCATAAGGGGGCTGATTTTAATACTATGGAATATTGCAAATTCTTAATATTCTCTGAGGCCAATGGGCATAACTGTTTATGAATAATGCAGTGGGAGGGAAGAAGAGGGCATGTTTAGCAATATGAGAATACTTTTTAAAAGTCTTTTTTTTCTCTGTTTTTTTGTGACTGCAGATACCTAGCAAAACACGGAAGCTCATCTCAGTATAATCACCAGGGACCTTTATCTCAAGTGGTGACTCCAGTTAGTCCTCAGAATTCTTTCAACAAGAGAGAACGAGAAACCATTACAGTTTAGAAAGTGTCAATCCTTTTTACCTGCATAACTGAGAGCCTCAGCGTCTGACAGTGAGGAGGAAGGAAATGTGTGAAGATGTGTGGATACTTTAAATACGGAACAAAAATAAAATAACATAGAAATGGGTGTTTGTGGTAGTCCTTATTACATTATTCTCATATTTATGACTTACTAGCGTTGACAGTTAAAACCATATTAAAAACAACAGGAGTCGTAAGTCAAATGCTTGCAACTTCTCTCTGTACTGGATTGCCTCGTTAACTAAGGTAGAAAATTATGCTGTAGCTGTTCCATCCATTGGCATAAACATTTTTTGTATATATATACATCCACATGCAGACACACATATGTGCATATATTATTAACTAAGAAATCATTACAGAGCAGCATATCTTCTCACCAGCTGTCCTAAGTGTGCCTTGCAAAGATGGTTAAATGTCACAGAGAGAGATTTTAATCTTTGCCTGTTGCTGGCTCTGTGTGTAGCAGCAAATAAAGGGGACCAGGTTAGGTTTTGTGGTCTGGAGTCTAATTAAGACTGTGTGGCTTTCACCCATGCTTAAATTCTCTTATGCTTAAACTGAAAACAGTTTAATAGGGAAGACGGAGGGCCAGTACTTAAGCGTTTGTCTCAGCACTGTTTTATTTTCTGGTGTTGGTGTAGACATCACGAGGAAGTTGCATCCCTGAGAAAGAGAAGACTAAACACGAATTTGTAGTTCAGGCCGTTCTACTGTGCTCCAGGGACCAAAATAGTCCAAATAGTTTTTTCTAATTTGGACAGCCTGGCAGCATGCTCAGAAGTTTCTGTCTTGAGTTCTCTGGTGAGTTGTCTCACCCAAATCACCTATATTGCTGCTCTTTTACCTCTCCTGCTTGCTTTTCTCCAGCAGGCTTTTGAGGCACATATATGTGTAACACATTTATAAGAAATAGCTTTCCCATTGCCAGTTCAGGGCTTTCTGTGAAGGACTATAAAATGCAGCAGTTGCAAAAGGCCTTTCAAAGCGCAGACGGAAGAATCACTAGAAATACTGAAAGGCAGGGAATTTAAACCACCGAGCCAGAAGACAGCAAATCCGCAGGAAGAACTAACATCCCCCAACAAAGGGGTTCGATCCTCAGCAACGATAATGGGAACTGAGCATCCAAATCCCTGACATTGCTGTGCAAATCTCAGCCTCAGAGGACATACAAGCCCCTAGGGAATGTGAGATGACAGCTGAGCAAGACAAGCACTGACACATGGGTATACCATTTCTCCTAAGAAGACTGTAGCAGACTGTTTATCCTAAAGTGGAGCAGAAACACTCCACTTCTTGAAATGTCTGAACTAACACAGAAACTGTATCGCCTTTAGCTCCCTGTATTTCCATCACGCACAAAACACCGGTACCTGATTTTTTAAAAGAGCGATGCTCTCATCTAATCAGTTTCTCTGTACGCATTGAGTTAGAACTTACCTGTACATGTGCAAAATTAAAGCATATGTATAGGTACAGGATGGATGCAACCTGCCTTTGCTTGTCCACTTTGGACCTGCATGTGTATAGAAGTCAGTGAATATTTTAGATGAAAACATAGTCTCTTTTGCAAATTTGGTTTATTATGTCCTATTGAATTACTATGTACCACATAAAAAAATTTGCAAATTTGTTACTGGTTACAAAGGCTATGTTTTTATACGCTTGAGAAGGATTCCAATTAAATCTTTCAGAGCCCCAACTCTGCAGTGCAGAGAGAGTGATCTGACTTTGGGTAAGGATGTAGGAAGAATGTCTTCGTGCAATGCAATGCAGCATCACAGCCTGTATCTTGAACAGAGACTTAAATTCCACTCAAATTAGCGGATGAAAACTGATTACATTTTAAACCAGCAGTGGGCTAAGAACACTGACTGCAAAGACAGATGCCATCGCTTGAGTAAGTTCAGATGGGATGCTTTATGTATAAAGACATGTAATACATAACATAATTAAAGCACAATAATCTAAGGAAATGGGAGCTATGTTTAAAATGGGCCAGGTTCTCAGCTGGAAAACAACACAGTTTTCTCTGACTTTACAGATTGGTTAAGAGCCAGAATCTCTACATCTAATGAGTGAAAGCTGTGTGTTAGAAATCCTCTAAATAAATCAAAATTCTAAAAAAAAAAATAAAATTGAAAGGATGATTTACACTTCTCCATACTGCTAGATCAAATTTATAAAAAAATAAACAGCGTGGAGGAAAGGTATTTTTAAAGTCAGTTTGTAGTTACTTTCTGTTTCTCTGAAAACCTGAACAAAGAGCAACAAGCTCTTTGGCTTAGAGAGCAAATAGAAGGGAAGTGCTTCTATCCAAACTATAAAGTGCCTCGTTTCATTTGAGATAAACTAATTAAAACAACAAAAAGCATGTTTTCAAACTGTTTTTCGTGTTAAGAAGTAATTATGATTTTAACAAATCTATACTTTTATCCTAAAATTATAAGATAGTATTCCTTGAAACCTCAAGGAGGGAAAGTTTTCATGTATCGCAACAGAAGAACTTACAAAAGTAATAATTAGAAACCAGGTATGTGACAGATTCAATACAAGGCCTATTCCTGTTTCTACTGGCTGCAATAGCATTGCTCTTGGTAGTAGAGGGGACTCTTGCCGTCGTGTCAATCCTATAAATAGCACCGGTTGATCTAATCTGAACCCTTCTGGATGCATGTGATTCATGGTATGGTGAACTGGTTATGGCTATTTTAAAATTGTCTGACTCTTCCGCACTGTCCTAAAGAGAAACAGAAAACCCCTAGAATACCCTTTCACTTGATGCTGTGGCATATGATATGAAGTGTATGATATAAAGTATATGAAACTCAGTTTTGCCTCCAGTTGGAAACCAGTGAACAAATACTTCAGTTCGTGGGACAACTTCTGCTTTCCATCTGCTAAACGCCTTGCTGAATCATAGATGTTGTTAATCTATGCGTGGTGTTCGTAAAGCAGCCAAATTTCAAGTCACTAAAAATCATTTTTGGATCTGTTCCTGTGAGTTATGGCATCGACACCTAGATGAACAGGAACAGACTTGGCTTCCGGTGTGTAGTAAAACCACTGAAAAACAATGCCGCCGTGAGAGAAATGGTTTCCTGGGTAGAATTTAGTTGGTTTTCCTTCTACAGTCTTCTAAAGGCTTCTAAAAGTGTAGTCTTCTAAAGCAGAGCGTTTACACCATGCAAAAAGGCACGACATTTGCAGCTTGTTTCGCGGAATTTCTCTTTATAAGCAGCAGGCTTTGATAGTTAAGTGATTTGAAGTCATTTTGCGTAAAGTAGCTGTTAGCACAGTGACCGTGCTTTTAATATGATCACTTCAATGTACACAGTAAATAAACATGTCTTAAACTATTATATTTCTTTCTAAATATCTCTAAATAATATATATATATTTTGTATGCATAGCTACTAAACCCCTTCAAATACATTTTTGCATTATGTCGAATGGATTGATCATAAAGAAACATTTTGACATGGAAAAATAGGCTACAATAGAACAATTATCATAACTCTAGCTAAAGTTCATATTTTTTAGACTAGATTCTTTTCCCTCTTGCTCCTTTCAGAAATACGCATTTTAAAAAATTGGTTTCCTTTAGTTTGTTTGTTATTTTATTCCTAATGCTTCTCATCTGCCATCTAGTAAAGGTCATAGAAATATTAATGTACTTCCAAAGCAAGAAGACCAAAAAGCTTAGCTTTCAACATAGCTTAGAGTATGGGGATGCAAATTGCAAAAAATCAGTGGCCTGTATCTTCTCACAGAATTATTTAGTAATGAATATACCAAGTGAAAGTGAAATGTCTGTTGGGTAAACAATACACATAAACAACTTCATGGTAGAAAAATAATGTGATATAAGAGTCTGTGGTGATCCTAGCCTGAAATCTTGAAAATGACTGGAGAAAATAAGGTACTTACAGAGGAGACAGAAACCAAAAGCATGTAATAACTGGAAACTTTGTTTCATTTCACTGTCGATGGAAATATTTTTTATTTAATAAAATACAATTAAAAATAGAAAAACATCCTGACCAAGTAGACAATTTGTGTTGCTTTCAGATATTATTTGAGAGATAAAGCATGATTTACTTGGAGAAGTTTGGCAGAGCAGAGGAGAAAAAGTTTAAGTGGGGTATTCCCTTCCACTGGTGGCTAAAAGCTCCTTGTTTTGGGTCTCAGCATCTCTCAGCCACTGACACCTTTTCTCTCCCCCCAGCCGTGTGGGACTCAAGATCCTTCTCTCACACTTTAGAACTGGAGTCTGTGTTTTCTCCAGTGTGCGGGAATACAAAGCAGCCCTGCAAAGCGTATACTGAGCCATCGCAGAGGAGGTTCCTCCCAAAATACTGACCTATCTTGTGCTGAGGCAGGACAGCTGCTTATCGTCTCATCCATGGTCCATTTGTACTTAGAAAATATAGTTGCCGGCTTTGTAGTAAGGAGTGAGAACACCCCTTCCCTTGCAGATGCTGTTGTGTGGCATTTAATGATGGTAAGAAGTCATGGCTGCCTCGTATCTTCTCTGAAAAACAGCAGCTCTGAGATCAGCCTGAGGAAGTGTGTCTCCGTAAAGGCTGAGAAGGAAAATAGAAACCCAAATCATCCCCTCATTTGCTAAGTTTGATCTTCATTGGGGGTTTCTCAGAAAAACAGGATTCAGGCCTAAGTGTAGTTGTTTATGGGACCTGACAAAGCCATTGCTGCTCGTGTGTGCTCATTACTTATTCTAGTAATGAGCATAAGTAGTATGTTTATGACATATACATGTTGGCCCTAAAAGTCAAAGGTCTTTAGGCACCCACATTCCACTTACTGGTGGTTTCACTTGCCTGAGTGTGCAACTTTGGAGCATCACTAACTCAGCAGCTGGGTAACATTAGAGCACCATAAGTGGTGTTCTTTTCACCGTGCCTTATACTGCAAACCTCTGACAGTGTCCTATCTCTGCTACCATTAAAAAGATAATAATCAGGTTCCATCTTTAGATAAAAAGCATCATATGGCTCCTTGTTGTCACTCTGTATGAAACAAATCTGTAGGTGTAAATGCTATGGACACTCATTAATTTAGGATTTTGCCGTGAATTTCTTCAGCATTCTCACAATTCGAATACAAAAGGAAATTTCCAGGACTTCCTAATAAAGATCTAAACCACACAAGTAGAAGTATGAAGGAATTCAATGGAAGCATTCACATAAATAAAATTACATTAGTGCAGCTCCTCTCATCTTTGATGTGGCCCTTTGATTCAAGAAATTATCCCTATATGACAAAGTACTTCTAGACAAAGCTGAGCACAAGCACATTAATGGCTGTTAATTTTAGACTAGCATACACCTTGCTGAGTCCTGTGGTGTAAACCTTCTCATTTGTAACAATGAACCCTACAAACCCTATAGATCACCTGCTCAACACCACTTAAACTAGTTAGCTGCTTCATTGCTGACAGGAAGTCTAACAATATGCAAATATTGAAGTTACTCAGTAAAGCAAGGATGTCTTTATTGTATCCAGACATTTCCTTCAACAAGAACCTTTGAATATTCAGTGAG
Organism: Dromas ardeola; assembly: GCA_013398915.1. Taxonomy (NCBI): domain Eukaryota; kingdom Metazoa; phylum Chordata; class Aves; order Charadriiformes; family Dromadidae; genus Dromas; species Dromas ardeola. The sequence continues at coordinate 441,095 of VYZM01023226.1, forward strand.
TTCATTACTTTTAGTTAAAAAAAAAAAAAATTCTTAGACTTCCTCCTTAAAAACTGAACTGTTTCTTACAGGACCTCTATGCTTTTTTGAAGAAAGAATGTCCAATGTATTCTGCACAGGGTAAAAGTAAAACTCTCAGCTGATAAAATTACTCATAGCTGTCTGTCATGTTCAGTTCACCAGTGACTGCCAGTCAATTCAGGATAAAAAGCCTACCCAAGATCGGAAAGAAGTCCAGTCCAGTTAACCAGGCACAGACCTGAGAGTTAGGGCTTTCCAATTTGCCTGCATCGTGCTCTCAGTTCTCTTTACCTTCATCTCCTCCACACACATACCCCCCACACATAAGGGATAAGAGCGCCTTTCTTTGTAAAGAAGTAAGAAAATCAAGGAGGAAAAGGGATAGGCAAGTGCCCTTACTATTCTTCTCTATTGAAATCAAAATGCGAGCTAATTTGTTTTCCTGCAGGACCCATGTTGCTCTTGCTATTTCTCCATTTGTCTAATTCCAGCCCTGACCTGAAGAGCTGTTAGTGTGAAATCTCACAGAACTTCCTAGGCTCATTTCCATATTCTTTTGCTGGCAGCCTTGCGTGGGACAATTAAATAATTTGGGTAAGCAGTCACCCCAATCAAAATATTTTCCAGTTAATTAGCAGATCAGATATCAGTGAAAAAAGCATATAATTGTATTAGCCACCATCAGTTTGACACAGTAAATATGCTAGTATGTACACATCTCAAATAATGACACAGTCAGCAGGCTGTAAATCAAACTAATTTACACTTAAAATAATTAGAGAATAAAGGAGAAATGACTGGAATGACTGAAGATTTCATAGAAGGCAAGCCACATCACAAATGTAAGTGATTAAAAGAAAAGTCTTAATGACAGCCTTGATAAAGCTGCCTAAATGCAAGGTAGCTCGAACTACTTACTTTATCAGTAAACTGGACAAGCTCCAAGCAAGAAAAAAAAAAATAAAATAAAAATGCAAAAGCCTCCACTGAGTTCAGTGCTATGTAAATCAGGCTGCAGCTTTCTATTGGCTAAGGATTAGGTGCATGGAGGGCAATATGTGCCTAAAGCAGAAGTCAGGTGGGATTTATTACTCAAACCAAAACCTGAGGTTAATTCTCTTGCCCACAATATACACCAAGCTGCACAACCGCCAATGCATCCTGAAGTTGACCCTTTGGCCTGAAAGTTCCCTAGACACTGAGGCTGTGTCCACACTGGTGAATTAAAACACATCACGGGCCACTTGGTGGCACTTGGGTCAAGGAATAGCCAATATCTGTACTGTTAACTCAACAAGACTCCAAAACTTACACCAGTAAGAAGAATTGGTAACTCCTGCCAATTTCCGAATTTATGTCTGAGATGGATTTGGGTGGATAGAGAAGAATGCTGCTCAGCATAAACCAAAAATATGCCAGACACCATGCTAAAAATCTAATAGTATAGCTGGTCCAGTTGTACAGCCAGGAACAGTCCCCAGTGGTGTTCAATTTGCTCACATAGACACAGCTGCAGAAATTTGCTTCAGAGCTTGTACAGAATTACCTGCCACAGTGCATACATAAGCCAGATCAATTCCAGAAACCAACAATAACAATAAAGAAACTATTTCCCCAAGCAGCCTGTCCCCTGTGACTTAGGATATAGCCTTGGGAAGAAGAGATATGGTTAGCATTCACAACTGTAAAGCGAATAAGATGGCCACAAGCCTCAGAAAAGAATCACAGAGTCATTAAAAAATCTGGTTTGGAATGGAGCTCTGGAGGTCGTCTATATGTGTCGTCTATTGACATGAGGCCAATGGTGAAGGCAAAGCATGTTGCTCAGAGTCTTGCTCAGCTCGATTATGAAAAATCTCCAAGAATGGAGACTCCAGAGCCTCTCTGGGCAACACGTTCCAGTGCTTCCCAACTGTCCCTGTGAGCATCTTTTCCTTGTATTGTCTTTGCTACAGTTTGGGACCATTGCCTCATGTCACTTGGCTTTGCACCTCACAGAAACATCTGGCTCTGTCTCTTTTGTAACCTTTATTTGGTTAGTTGAAGACCGCAATTACACCCTCCCATCTGACCCCTTTTCTTCAGGCTAAAGTAACCCAGTTCCCTAGTCCTTAGATGATGTGCTGCAGCCCCATGGCCATCTCTGTGGCCCTACTCTGGAGACACTCTCCAATTTCTCAGTATTAACCTCCCCTGTCTCCAGGCATCTTATGGTTTGTCCAGGGCTGTTGAATCCTTTGAGCCAGGAGACTACTGAACTTCCATACCACATAAAGGAGATGTGGGAAAGAGGGAGGAAAAAAGGGAAAATAGCTTCCCCACGTTGTTTTCAATTAGAAAGTCTCTTGTAGGCTTTTTTGTTGTTGTTGTTGTAAATGCTATACTCCTTAGTAAACAACAGGGTTTTATACAGGCACAGTAAATATGCTAGTATGTGTGTACATGTGTGTATATGTGTGTGTGTGTTTATATATCTCGATACATATGTGTGTATCTCCCACTGGCTGGCTTTAAGTGGCTACACACCAAGCGTTTCAGACAGCCCAGCTGCAGGTTTCCACCTGCTCCTGCAGTTCCTGCCTCTCCTTAGGCACTCTTTTCCACATTCCCTTTGTCTAAATTAGGGATGTGGTTTCCCCTAGGAGATGGGGATACCTCAAAATTTGACCCTTCACTGCCTATAAGGCACTTGCGCTCTTTTTCTGCTGGCCCCAAGTGACTTCTCATTTTAAGGGAATTTAATTACATATTCATTTTTTACAGTGCCCTGGGAGCAATATGTTGCCTTGCAACCCTAAACCCTCTTCCCGAGATGCAGTTCTGTAGCATGGATGCTATTTTTCAGCCCAGGACAGGGTATCAATTGACTTGCAACAACTAACCTGATTCCATACACTGCTCACTGGCAGTGTGCTATGAATTTCCTTTATATCAGCTACGCCTCACTCTAATTTACCTTTCAAGTGGGCTAATGAAATGCAGTGCTACAGTCTAGATGTATTTAAAAAAAAAAAAAAAACCACACCCCAATTCTGGAGTAGTGAATAGCAGAGAAAAAGAATCTAATACGACAGAGACAGGCTCCCATCGTATTTGCAAAACTTTCCCAGGAAGGAAATCCTGTCAACTTTCTAAAGTTCCTCATCTATCCAGACATTTCAGTTAGAGCTGTGTTTTTGTGTATAATAAATTGCTTCTAGTTGGCTGAAAATCATTTTTTAGCTCTTATCTCTGTGATCGGTTACCTCTGCTGTTCTTTAATGGCCTTCACCTCATTATGCAACTAGTCATTAAAAGCTTAGTATCCAGTACAATGGTAGCTTATGTAAAGTGATCTATGAGAGCTTTATATAGGCTTACCAGCCGCAGCCTTAATTTTACTCATTCGTCTTAATTTTTTGTAATCATTTTTTGTAAAGAGGGTATAATGTCAGGCATGCTTCCCTGCTACTGACAGATCCAATCTAGCAGATAATTACCATAAGGAAATTGATGCTTTAGTGTGCAGGGGAGAATTTAATTTACTCAGACATCCTACAGTACAATGCATTCCAAAAGATATGAGGATTTAAGTTTTTAAGAAATTAAATTTCACTATTTAACATGATTACTTATGTTGAACATCATTAACTAGCTTTTTTTTTAACTGTTTGATATAATTACAAGAACAGTTATTTGGTCTAAAATCCAAAGTCGTCTTTAAATAAGGGCTAAGGATCCATGAAGTACAAAAAAGAAGGTTGCATTCTTTCTCTCCCCCTCTCCAACACCAGCCTTCCAGCAACAGCATTAAAAAATCTATAGAGATTAACTGAGCCAATGCATGAACTATAGAGCTTTTTCCAATGATGTTTTAATAGATCCTTTGTTATCAGCCCATTCCACATCAACTCCATCGGTGAGGAAAGCTTCTTTAGTCCTATTCAAAAATACAAATTGCTTATAATGTTTCAAAAATGATAGAATCACGAAGGAGTTGCTGAGATGCCAATTAAGCAAGGTGATTAACTTATGTTTAATTTTGGGCATTTGATTACTTCAAGAGAAATCCATGGGATTTAGAATTAGATTAATTTAATTAATCTCTATAAAACTGTTTACTCTCCACGAGGAAGCATTCTTTCTAACCTACAGCATATACACTTTGCAAACAGAACACACAGAGCACAACCAGGAAGGCCCAAAAGGTTAGGTCTTTCAAAAAATACAATTCTTAAATCCTGAACAGCTTTCCTCTATGAAGTCCAGAAGCTTTGCTTTGACTGCTGAACTTGCTTATTAATAATACTTCAACCGGAGAATCAGAGCAATGGAATTTTGTAAGCCTGCTCTTTTTTCGTCTTTCTTTCTTTGAAGTTTTGCTAAATATTTTAAGACGACTTTTTCTTCTTTCCATTTGTCATGAGGTTGTACAGTCAAAGAACAAAAAATACAAAACTGTCAAGAGTGTATGACAAGTATCTGTGAATTGCAGGATCTATCAACACAATTTGAATAGCATCTGCAGCTACCTCATCCTCATAACTGTTGCACAAACAGAGCTAATGCTGATTTAAAATATTCTCTTAGGAGACATTTTTCATTCTGGATTAAAGTGCCCTCTACAAGGATAGGAAGCCCCTATCACATGACACTCTAGAAATGATGCTGGCCAGAACCTTGACTGACACCCCATTAGGAGCGCTGTCAGGACAGGGGGGTCTTGCTTTAGTCTGGAACAGGAGAAAGCCCAGGGGCTCCTGACCTGCCACGGTCTGACAAGACTTTCTAGATGGTACAGAGGATTTCTGATCAGACAGTGTTTTCTCTTATTCTTTATTATTTAAATAAAATACATTAAAAACAAAGAAAGAATAATTTCAGTAGGAATAGAATAAGGCCAACCATTGGCACTTCAGATAATCTACTCGAAAATAGCTTCTGTCTGTCTTTTCTCAAAACAGCTTTGTCAAAGGCGCACTTTTCATATTTGCAGAAGATAAGCTAAGAAACTGTAACTAGGAGGAAGGAATTATATGACTCAGTATTATTTCTAAAATAAAAGGTAAAACCATGCCATTTTTAGTTACAGCCATAGATACACGATGTAGAATGGAAAGAGCATAATGTCAGCAATGACATCAGTGCTCACTTCGAAGTAGTTGTTTTTAGAACTACACTTGTAAGAGTATCCCAATATGCAGAAAAGGGCCAGCCGATAACAGCGGAAGCACAGAGGATATGAAAATGTGCACTTACACAGTCTGAAGGGACTGCACGTCACTGGAGTCAACATCTCCCCCAGGTCACAGCTTACCTGGGGGGGACAGCTAACAAGGATGGAAGAAGCAAGAGGGAGCGTCGGTGGCTATAGCAGATATTGCCTTCTGCAGTGCCCTACTCGGGTTACTTCTCTTCCAAGTCAGCAGATACACTTACTCTGGAAAATGTTTTCTCAGTTTTTAACCATGATCAAGCTTCTGTTAGCAAAACTCTTCTACAGAATTTCTAAGGAAATTAGAAAAAAAATAAAGCAAAAACCAAACAGAAAAGCAATAATTTAAAAGGAACTATTTCACTTTCTGAAGCTTGCCAAAAGTCCACCAGCTTACATAAAAATCCCTTGCTCTGAGAAGAGATCCTGCCTGGTCGATATTTGCCTAAAACACTGAGCTTGGCTTGTCTGTGATTCAGAAAGGGGGGGCTTGGCAGCTGAGGAGATGAGCAGTTGGGGGAGGTACATTTATCGTCTGTGCAAACACACCAAGGCCTCTCTCCCCCAGATGTCTGCAGTCTTTAAGAAATCCCAGTCCTAAAACTTTCAAAATAAAGAGGAAAAACTATAAAATTCAATGGGCCCTCAAGCAGTATCCCTAATTGTACTTTCTGAATTGTTTTCTACCTTAGACAGTTTGGATGGGAACTTGGTTAGTGCTGGGCACTGCATCGCCTGCTCTCAAACATGTGATTCTCTACAGGCACCTTACAAACTTACATATACAGTATCTGTATGGAGGACAGTACACACTTATACATACTTATACACATTTTTACTATATATATGTATACACACATATATATAAAAGTGTACATAGTGTAAAAAATATATACTTTATACACTATACATATAAAAAAGTATATGAACACACATTTTAGCTGTTTACTAAGGCATGCACAGATGCATGTTGCTGTCAAGTCCTACCCAGCAACTTTCAAGCCCAGGAAATATTCTGCTCTTTTACAAAACTCTTTTTACAATGATTTTGGTTTTTTTTCATCTTACACCATACAAGAGCTGCGAAAAAGCAGTGAGGGTTTCTTAATTCAGTTTTTGGGTTTTTTTGACACAGAAAAGTGTGCTTTCTTTTCCCCTTATACTCAGAAGGCAGTTTTATCTCACATTTCCAAAAAGTTGTAGCTTCACAAAGAGGCCAGGCATGGAAATTTTTAACCTGAAGGGTGAAAGTTTGAGCAAGCGGTTTAGGTGGGTGACTGAGAAGAGTGGGTTACAGTGGAAATTATTGCACAACATTAACAGAGACACGTAGGGGGATACCACTCCCTGGTCTGGTTTAATTAATAAATAATACATAAAGGGGTATGCTGTACCCTTTCAGTATCTAACAAAGCCCCTAACTTCCACTGAAAGATAATCAGAGACCATTTTTTAACTTGGTGGGTGCCTTTCTCTTCTTTCTTACTTTTTTTTTTGGGGGGGGCTAAAAGAGTGAGCAGTTCAATGTCACTTTTTTTAGTCAGAGAAGGAAAGATGACATCCCCTACCCCTGGCAGAGCCGGGACCAGACTCCCAGGCATTTCCCTGGGAGAGCCAAGTCTCACCTCTCTGCCTTTGGGCTTCTGGTGTTCAGAAGACATCAGGTATCATTCATGAAAAAATCCAACAAAGTAAAAACCCATGGTCCAGGATACTTTTCCCATGGTCCAGGATACTTTTTGGCTAGAGCCACATGAGGCAGAGCCTGTTGCTGCACACTGCGGGCAGCCAGGGCATGTCTGGAGGGAGCATTATTTTGGGTGGAACATGGATTTGAGAGGCAGATTTGGAAGCTATGAGAAAGAGAGCTGCCTCTTGCTGAAGGGATAAGGGCAGACAGCTTCTCATCTTGGGGGAGGAGACAGCAAACATGCTGGCTCTAGGATGAGCTCCCTCCCTCAGTGGAAATGGCAGGCCCTTCTCCTGCCTATTTCCTATGCTGCAGCCATACAACTCACCCTTCAGGGCCCTGACTCCCGGGGAGGTGTTGGGACAAGCACGCAGCCACGACAGTGACATTTCACCGCCGCTGCCTCTGGGGCAGTACCACAACCAGGGCACTGCAAAACCACCTGTGCCCCCCTGCTGCCCCGGGGGGCCGCCATTTTGCAGCGGTTACAAATCCCATGCCGGTATTCACACCTTGGAGGAGTCCTTGTAAAATGACTTCAGGGCCCCCCCAAGAGTACTAATGGGTCTTAATGGCCCTGAGCAGCCTCACCTGGGGCCTTCACCCACCCGCATGCCCACAGGCTGGGACTCCATTGCGGGCCTGGCCCATTGCACCCAGCCTGGCCTCCCTCTGTACCAGGCCCCAGCAGGGCTGCCCCGAGGAGGTCTGTGCCCCGTGGCTGTGTCGGGCACAGCCGCCACCAGGGGTGTCCTCATCCTCCACAGCTGTGCAAAGCCAAGGGGCAGTTTGTGGGGGCAGCAGGTGAGTCCCTGCCCGTCCGCGCTGAGGTGTGGTGGCACTGGAAAGCAGAGGGCGGGAGGCTTCATCCCAAGCGGCACAGATCTTCAAGCTGTCCAAAGGTATGTGCTTTGTATTGTGTTGGGGTTTTTTTTTAAAGCTGTGAAAAGGTTGCTTAAAAGTTAATATTAAGTTAGTCTTAAAAAAATAAATAAATAAATAAATTACCCTATAACAGGTTTTTCCTTAAGGCTTTCTGTGAGTTAATTCATTTCAATTCTGGTTATCTTGTCATTAAGTAAATGAGTTTGTGGCTTTTGATTTAATAATTATGTTTGATTATAGCTCAGGCTGTCTAATATAATAGAGGATGGGTTGGGTTTTTTTTTTCCTTCAGCTGTGAACCCTGTGTTTTCCCTGGAGCCTCCCTCAGCAGTTGTGCCGGGGAGGCACAGGGCAGCGCCGCCATTTTCCAAAGAGGCGGCAGTCGCTGGCCCCCATTCTACAAACGATTACACGTCCGCTTACCTTCATCACCTTCGAGGTTTCTGTTAATTGCAATAATGTTGCTCGTTCCAGTACATATGCACATAAGCAGGCCTGGCAAATGGCTAGATAATCCCCTTTTCTGATATTTTGGCTTTGCTGGAGAGAGGAAGAGGGGTGGCCCCAGTGGGGCTGTCAGGGTTGCCTGAGGGAAGGGAGCTTTCCTAAGTGAGATTGGGACCTGTTGCTGCTTTCCTCCATGACGTTATCAGCACAGCCAGGCTGACAAGCCTTCCCGTGCCATACAGTTGCTCCAGGGAAAAAAACCCAGAGCGGAAAATTCAGCTGTGCCCCACATTTGACATAGCCTTCGTCCCTGAATCATAATTACTTGTCTGCAAGTTCCCTACTCAAGGAAGAAGCAGTAAGGGAAGACCGAGGTTTGGGGAAGGATAGGAAATGAGCACGCTGATGGTGTGAGAAAGATTGCAACCAAAGCGGCAAACCTTGACAACTTTGAGGAGGAGGGAGATGCAGTTGGAAAAGACGATGACTGGAGGAAGAAGTGGAGATGAGGATAAAACGGCTGGTGACAGCAGGGGTACAGTAAAGGGAAGGGGTGTAGATGTGCACGTGAGTTAAGGGACAGAGCACAAATATCTATTTGTCAAAGAAGAGAAGCAAGTGCCTAGGTGTGTAAACAGGTAAGAAAGCATAGCTGCATGAGGGTATTACGTAGAAGTTTCTTTCTACTACGAGCAAAGCCAAAATTCCTATGGCTTTAAAAATAGATGGTCTTGGTGTTGCAGAAAAAATAAGAAAAGCTACGGAAAAACTTTGCTAGTACTGAGTTCATTGATAACCATTGAGTGTAGAGTTGGGTAAATACTAACCACCTGAAAATCCTCCACATGTCGTCTAGAGACAACTCCACTGAAAAATTTAAGAGTCTCTCGCCCCCACCCCCAAGACAAAAACAGAAAAAAAAAAACCCAAACCCCACCCTCACTAAGCTGTCTGAATTGTCATGAAGCTAGACGCAGGAACTGGTTTGGGGTTTTGTTTTGTTCTCTACTTTGGTCATTAGCCCCAAGAGGTGGAGAAAAAGAATATCATACATCTGGGAACTAAAACTGGAAAAGACTCTGCTTCTGTCACAGTAACCACCATAATGTTTGGTATGAACAGCTCTAGTAACTTGTATGCTTACTGTTCTGAACTCGACTAGCTGGTATGAGCAGTGGGTTATTTGATCACCACCTTGCTATTTTTAATTATTCTTTTTCATGAATCAAACCAAAGGCTATTAAGGACTGAGTAGTCTTTTCTTCAGGCATGCTCTGTAGTTAGGAGCCAGAAAAAGAATTGTTCAGACAAACTGTATACTTGGATGTAAGGTAGACTTACATTGTTGGGCTCTAAAGCCTTATCTCATCTTCTTCCAAAGACATGACTTTAAAATGGTGACAAAAAGGCCTTATCAAGGGAGGTCTGTCCTTCCTTATTTAACATTCTTATGTCCAGTTAAATATTCTGTTTTATTTGCGTTAGGACTTGCTTTAATTGCAATGTGGCCAACCAGCAAAAAGGTTGTTGCTGATTTCAGTGGGCTTGGAACAGGCCTGTTTGCTGGCAGGTAGATCAGGTACTTGAACCATGTCTGCACTGAAATCAGATCCAAAGGTATAATATCACACTATGATACCAATTGATAAAGAAGACTCCCCAGCCAGTTTCTCGCTAAAGTCACAGAATTCAGGCAGTGAAAGCCCTGGAGCAGTCAGTCTGCTGCAAGCTGTGTAAGTGCGTGCTGTGGTTTGATATTGAGCGGGTGAAAAAGAATCTAGTGGATTGGTAGCTAGGTACTAGACAGTAGATAGGTAGCTGCTTAGGATAGTTCTACCATGGAAAACTCAGTTATTTTTAAAGTAAATCCATCTTTGTAGCCAAATAAAGGAAAAGATTTTAAAAAGTACTAAAATTCTCCTTGCTTTCTGTTTCTCCTACTACTTCCCTTTTATATGGGAATTCACTCACACTCACGTTCACTTTCTTCCTCTTCTCTAAGCAATTTGATATCCCAGTGATTTGTTCTTAGATGTCTTATTTTCAAAGATTTCCTCCAAATGAAGAAATTAAAATGAATCATCATAGCCTTCAATTTTCAGATATCTAAAAGCACACGGACATGTTTCTCATGTGAACTCAAGTCAACAGTTTAGAGCTTGATAAGAAGGGATCTAGTAAATAAATGTTTAATTATTTTATATTTAGTAGTCATTGAGATTCCTCCCCAGCTTGGAGATGGAGGCTCCAACTTGGGGAAACATCTTTTGACCCACAAATATTTCCCTAATCCGTTGAAAATGGAACATGGGATTAAGACAGCTTTAGATAAAAATTGGCCTATGGTCTGATCAATAAGGGACTTTCACCAGAGAAGCAGTTTCAAGTCCTCACAGATGAAGAAAACTTCCACATTCTGAAAGAGTCCTGTAAGTGTTTCATGCAGAGATGCTTGGCTTAGATTCCCAATTCACAACTAGGGAGTGTATTCTCTGGGCAGAGGAAGAGATTTCTCCTTGTAGGAAAAATGCCTCATGGTCTCCTAGCTGGGGCTGTAGCTGCACTCCCCTCCTTGGCAGTTTTTGGGTGCTCTAGACAGTTCTTGTGGGGTCCCATGCTTGAGCATTTAACTTCTCTGCATGTATTGTGTAGGGATGTTGAGTGCCCAAGTCAGAGCAGTAGGGTCTGCTAGATTGCAAGGTGTATGTGTCAGTGCCGTTGTTCTGCGTATCTAGCCTTTTGTCTGTGACCTAACTCTCCATCTAGGGTTAGACATACTTTCTGGTATAGGGTATTTTTTGGAGGGATCCTGCTTCCTTTCTGGGGGCTTTCAAACAAAAACTAGACTACAGATGTGGGATGAATGTCCCAGAGAGTGACTCATTCCAGTTAGGTACACAATGAGGAGTAGCATGCAGTTTTAAGTATCAGTCATTTGTATCTAGTAATGAATATTTCTAGTTTCAGGATGACTAGCATGAGGGCATCTGTGTTTCATTCTAGAGCAAAGAGAATCAAAGGAATATAAAAGAACAAAGAAAAAAAAAGATGTATTTAGCAATAACTCCTTTGTGTTCATTTGACTATGAAAAAAATTACGTATTTATGCAAAGCACAAATGCCCAGGGCCACCCAGCTTCACAGCTGACCTAAACTGTCAGGGCTTCCCGTGAAGCTGTTTTGATAAGCACCTTCCCTTCACGTGAGATGCAAGAAGGGATCATAAGGGATCAAGCTCGTTTGTGTCCCTCTGCACCAGAGTGCCAAATAAAGCCTGCAGCTCAGCAGTTCCCTTCACGTCAGAGGAATACTAGGTTGGAGTGGAGCCAGCGGAGTAGCTCTGTTCTGCTGTCTGTCCAGCAAAAGAGGGGCCATGGCCAGAGAAGTGCTGTGTAAAGAAGATTTCTTCCTACTAGCAGAATCAGTCAGGCCCAGAGCAAGCTGTATGGACACTGTGCACTGCACTTGGGACGTGCTGTGCGTGATCACAGCTCTAGCTCTGCCTTGATTCAGCTGAGCTTGAGTACCCAATGCCACTGTAACCAAGTCAGCAAAACATCAATCAACGTGGGCTGTACAGATCTGCCTGGAGTCCCAGGGGCAGCCAGAGCAAGCCTGCGCCGGAGGCTGCGCTGTTGTTGCAGCACTGCTAGGCTGAAGCTCTTGTGGTCACATCAGTCCATGGTAAAGGGCTGAATCTCCACCTGCAAATGCAAACATGCCCTGCGAGTTGTTAGAGGGGCTGACGAGCTCCCTCATACCAGCAGATCTGGCTTAGTGTCAGTTTTTCCTCCCAGCCATACTCTAGCATGATCTCAGCAAAGGCCAGAGCCTGCACTGCAAAATCTCAGGTGTGCTGGAAAAATATTGCTGTATCAGAATGAAGCGTACTCTTTATGTTTTCTTTTATTAACTCAATTTCAGTGTTGAAGAAATCTAAAATTTTTGTTTTGTCTTTGAGATACGCCTTTCTTCTTTGTCATTGTGTTTGTTCTTGGTAAATCATAGGCATAGAAGCTCTTGATGATGAACTTGTCCTTCCTAGCTTTTAAATACAAGTTTCCTCAAACTGCCTCTGTTTTTAAGATGAACTTAACATAAGTTCAGAGCTCATAGTGAACAGTTTAGTGTTTTCTCTCTGTATATATTGAACAGGAGAGAATTAATGAGGAAAAGCATAGCTAGAAGTCTCGCTGGGACTTTTATCGGAACCCTATCTAAATTTTAATAGTAGAAATCTTTCAAAATCCTGCTACCTACTGGGATTCTCACTGCTTCCTTCTTTCAAACATCCTGATATATTTCCAGAAAAATCTTTCCCTCTTTATTTTTCACGTACACTTCCTACTCCAAACCAAAAAGAATGCGGCACAGATTTCTTCTCAGTAAACATGTGCACAGGAAAGTTCCTTGGCCTTCCATTTCAGGGAAATCTCTACTTTTGTTTAAAAACACGTGTTCTCTGAGCAGATAGTCATTTACGTTTTCAGGGTGCCATCTGTGCTTTAACTTGTAATTCCAGGAAGGGATAAGGTACGCCTAAATGTTTGTGTTAAACTTTCAAAACTTTAACACATAAGAGAGTCAGGCTGTTCTGTCAATGAAAATTTGAGATTTTTCCACTTACAGAAACTGATCAAACTGCATTTTATCCTAGGGGTCTGTAATCAAGCTTGATTTTTTTCATGATGGAGATAAGTATTAATGATAACCAGAAGTAGAACTGAATAAAGAAATAGATTCATATCTCTGCACTAAGAGTACTTGATCTGAATCTAGCAGATTCAAACACTGTGATCAAGCCTTTTCCTTGGTTAGACTTACATTTCATCCAGAGTTTCTTGGTGCTCTGTATTTATAATAAAAGAGTGATAAGAACCTCTGACTCTGATGCTGACCGACCTCTGCAAAGCAGCTGTTTAAAATAGTTACTCTCACAGCACGTGATTTTGGGGGAAAAAACAAAAAATGGAAACTTATCAGTTAAGATTTTGATTTCTTTTACTTAAAAAAGGTTTTGCTGTTGTTGAACCTGTATATACCTACATAAATGCAATTTCACAACACTTCAGACAATGCATTCATTGGCTTTAATGCATTGAAAAAATATGATTTAATCCAAAAGGTTTTTCTTTTTATGAAATTAAATCATATTTCCCTCTTATGTGTGTTTTACCATCCACCCTTTGCAGCACAGAGACAGTTTTCAATATTGTGATTTTCCTATTGTTAGCTCAATAAAACTACTATACGTGAGAACACTTACAGTAAAATAGAGGTTACTGAGCATCATCATATTCAAGAATTAGGCATGCCTATATAACAAATGTCTTTTAGTGATCTGATGATCATTACTGTTGCAGTGGAGGAAATTACTATATTCCTTACTCAAAACATCCCTACGAAGTCAAGCATGACTATCAACCGTACATTTATTCATGCAAAAGAAGCCTACAAAATGTAGGTGTTCCCCTTACATCAGCTTATATCCTGTTGACAACTCAAATGACACTAGGCCCATTTATTAGTTTCTAGTGGTTTAACTGACAACTTTTGGTCTCATAAAATGTACTATAAATACTATCTGTAGTACAGCTTTGCTGTTCAGTGGTACACCAAGTGTTCAGATGGTTGAGAATGCTGTTTCCCAATGGGAAATGTGGCATTTGGCAATCGTTTATTCCAGTTTCCTTTGAGGATATGAAGGAAAGTTTTTAGCAAAATAATCCCCGAGTGAAAAACAATCAACAAAATGATTAATACCAAAGCACTGGACTATGCAATGGATGCTAAAGTGCAAACTTTATTATACCTTAAAAGTAGATAGGGTGATTGCATACTTCTACTTCTACAGGGAAATACACGTTTGTTCTTTCCACACATGAGGTTGGTGGGAAAATTGCATGGGATTGATTTCATGAGTTTGGAAAAGATCCCTGGTGTTGAGAATGACTTCACAACCCCAACTCTGAACTCACTTGGCAGCGTGGATGTAGGAACCCCTTGCTCCCAGTGAAGTCAGTCCTGCCAGTGGTTTCAACACAAAGAGGGTTTGGCTCGGAAAGGACAAGTTGTGATATAATGAAGTCCCACCATGGGGTGAAAAAACCTGGATTTGTTTTCAACTGGAACGGGACAGTTTGTAGAGAAGGAGGAAAAAACAGGCTATGCACTTATTCCTCTTGGTTCCTCTAGAGCTATGCTGCTCCTATCTTGTCAGAAAAAGCAAAGAAATTAAGAAAGACTGTAAACTGCAGGTTTAGCCAATGCAAGATTAACACATTTGCTGAACTATAACGTCAGTTTTCCAGTACCTAAGTTTACCATGTTCCTCATCTGAAGAGAGTTTATAGTTTATCTTTTCTTCTTCTTCACCTCCTTCTTAAGGACTGAGGCTTATGGGGCTGTGCTCTTATACCACCTTAGGCAACAGGCAAACTGGTTGGTGACTTTCAGCTAAATTTGATGTGATGTAGGGATCACAAGCATATTAAGTTCCTACCGGCCTTTCTAGAGAATTCATGTCTGTATGGGGAAAAGAGCCTGAACTGAGAGAAAGCAAAGAAAAGTTGCCCCCTGCCCAACCCAATGGCAGAGGGCAGGTGGCCAGATGCCTGGTGGCCAGGCTGCTGACATGTGTGTCACCCGGACGCAGCCACCGAGCACACCACCTCCCTCTCAGCTAAGTGTGCAAGGGATATGGGAAGAGAGCAGGGGGAGAGGAGAAAGACAGAGAAGCACGTGGGAAGGTCAAGGAGGTATATGGCGGGGGCTGGGGTTTTTAGGAGCGGGGCATGTGAAGAATGGATGAAACAGAGGAAACAATGCTTCATACTCAAAGAACTTTTTTTTTTTTTTTAAAATCTAAACTAAATATTCTGATTCTTTTTCACAGTTTCTTTTTTACGTGACCTTTCCCTGCCCACACTAACCCACATTAACCAAGCCTGTGACAACATGGAGTTAGCAGTTTGGGTGGGCTGTACATTTTCCTCAGGAAGATTTTAACCATCACTTAGAAAAATGAATTAAAACTCTCATGTGAAGGTGTGGATGCAATTAACTGAAACAGTTAAATGCTGATATCAGAAGAAGACATGAGACCACAAAACCATTTTTTTCAGCCTCAGAATAATAGCCTCCCTGCTGAAGCAAACAGAAAATGTGTTGCCTGTGCAGATAAGAGAACCTTAGAGTACCTTGAAACTGTGATTCAGCACACTGAAGTTACTACTGCTTTACAAGAAAGTGCTGACTCATTTACTAGTTGCATGGCAAGAGCAAAACAATCAAAAAGTGTCACTCTCTTCTCCAGAAAAATTTAGACATTATTATCAGTAGTGATCATGAGCAAAGAAGGGCTAGAAATGGCTTTTGAGAAGGCAAATGATTTTGTGCTCTCCAAAGCTGACCGGCCCATGTTGGGAATTACAGACAACTTTGAGTAACAAATCTGATCACTAGTAACAAGTGAGGTGCTTGTTCTTCTCTGGTTCTAGATGCCTGGTCGCTTGTAGTGTGATGAAGAAGGTCTTAATTTGAAGGGGATTGATCAAACTTTGAATATCATCCTGAGGAACCATTAGAGACTAAGAGAGAAGGCAATCAGAGACAGGTTTAACATTTTTTTCTGCTGTTTCATGCTTTTTAAGGCAAACTGACAGGTTAGATCAATAACCAGCTTTTTTTTTTTCCCTTCTTCACAGCAGCAGAGAAATAATGTCTATCCCTACAGAGATCTACTGAATTCAGTAAATGTCTATAACAAGGTTTTATTATGGTTAAGGTTTTATATGTGAGTCTAATACTTTTCCATCAAAAATAACATGCTAACTGAGAGTTAATTTTGTTCATATTTCCTAACAGTGGATGCACTAAAAATCAAGTAAATACCAGTTAAGCAGTCATTAGTGTCTGGACAGTCAGTCCCAATTGATGTAACATACAGCATTGCACTCTGATTTTATCCAGGACAAGCGGTACTGCACTTCCAGCATATGACCACCCATACTGCAAACCTCCAGTTACTTCCACACACGCCCAAATTGACTCCAGCTTCAGTAATGTGAGATGTCATGTGGAAACATGGGCTTAATTCTGCCTGAACCTGGAAGTGTACCTGGAAGTTTTGAGCTCAGTGTTCAAAATGGAAGGCAGTGCTATGGAGTCCTCCATCACATATGCCTTGCTTCTTGATTTCATACCTCCTCACAGGTTAAATACCTGTTCAGTAATTTTGGAGCCCTCCTGTGGCCTCCTTGTCTTTTACCAGAGAATTTAGTAGAATGGATGCCAGAGCAGCACTGTAGAGATATGCTGGCGACACATTTCTGGGTTTGTAGGGTTGGTAAGGGCACTTTCTCAAAACTGACATTGTGTCCATGTAAGACATCGATGATTCGGTTTGTGTACAGGGATGTGGCCCTAAATTACTCCAAAAATGCTTTGGAGAGAGATGAGCTTGCTTTTATAAATAACTTCTGGCTGAAATGCTTCAGGAATCTGAAAGCAAAGATGCAGGTTAAACTAGTATTATCATAGAATCATAGAATCTTCATGATTGGAAAGGCCCTTGGAGGTCATCGAGTCCAACCATACACACACACAAAAAACCCCTACAATCTCTGCCACTAGAGCATGCCCTGAAGTGCCAAATCTATACATTTCTTAAATACCTCTAGGGATGGTGACTCAACCACCTCCCTGGGCAGGCTGTTCCAGTGCCTGACCACTCTTTCAGTAAAGTAATTCTTCCTAATATCTAATCTAAACCTCCCCTGTCGCAACTTCAGACCATTTTCTCTGGTCCTGTCATTATTCACTTGGGAGAAGTGGTCAACACCCAGCTCTCTACAACCTCCTTTCAGGTAGTTGTAGAGGGCAATGAGGTCTCCCCTCAGCCTCCTCCAAACTAAACATGCCCAGTTCCCTCAGCCTCTCCTCATATGACTTGGTCTCCAGACCCCTCACCAGCTTGGTAGCTCTCCTCTGGACGTGCTCCAGCGCTTCACATTGATATAACCTTCTCAAATCTCTCGAGATGGGAACAGATGGTGAAATTGCCCCATGCTCCTTCTCCTGTTAAATATTTACATCAAAACCACTTCTCTTTCCTGTAAATTAAACCAGGGCAGGGCAGGTATGGAAACCATGAGCAATGACCAATTTGCGAACATCGCTCTCATTCTTCCTGTAGACCAGTGTACATGCCTCACACCCAGGGAAACTGTCTCCTCAGCAGACCTGGGCAGTAGATTCAAAGTGCTTGCTCTGCATCTCTCACAGTAGGGCCCAAACGTGCATTTTCTGTATTCTAGCTGAGCAATTTATTTAATATGTGCAAAATGATCCTACTACTGCCATTTGTTCTTTTGTATAGGAATCACTGTACTAAGACCTGGTGACTAGAAATAATATAAATCCCACCACGGCTTGGCAGGAGGGAAGTGCTTAGCTGCTCAGAGGAATCGGGACTTTAGCAGTTGTATGGTGTGCCTGGAGATCAGGGATTTGCCTGGAAGAAACAAAAGTACCTGTAGGGTTAGGCAGCTTTTGAGTGGAATGGATACCAGTAGTGCATAACGTGTTGGATTCGTGTGCCCCAGTACCTGTTATGAATCTAGCACAAAGCTTTCCTGCGTTGCCCTGCCAAAGTGCCTTGAGTCTAACCAAATGAGAGATGAGAAGCTAGATCACTTTTTATGCTTTTTGCTTACGGTTCCCTGAAGGGTTAATTAGTATATAGCAATAATAGCTCCTAGGTCTACTTACAGTACTTTTCATCAATAGAGCCCAACATTGGTTTTAGGGAAACTAAGTCAAAAAGCAGATATTTGCCCAAATTCACACATCTAGTGAGGCTTAACACTAAAGGCAGCTTTGCTTTGTGTATTGACTTTTCTTTCCACATGCCCCCAAAGTCTGACTTTGGAACTCGACACTTAAAATTCGCCTGTATTGCACATTCCTCAAGACTTGTACTAGCTAAAAATGAGAAATAGCACAAAATATTGCAGAAAAAAAAAAATCTCTCAATTGAAATTGGGAGGAACTTGGACAGCAAATTCACTGAAGCAGGATTTTAGTCCAAAATAAAAAAATTCATACTTTCCCATGAGTATGTATATGGTACATAATTGTAGTTATATAATTGTATGGCATTACACAGCCACATGATACAGTGTATAATCACCTAATCCACTATAGGAAACACTTAAGCAAAGGTCAGTCTCCACTCGAAGTATTTTACACTCAGGTATTTGGTAATATAGACATAGCAGTGGGCACACTCTCCTCTGCATTTGGTTTTCATGGGGTCTGTTAAGAGACAAGTCAATGGGTAATTGTAGCCCTCCTCCATGTGCTCAGGAGAGTCACAGAAATATGAATCTAGTATTAAATCTGTAGCACGGTGACTTAATTTTTAATTATTATTTTTTCAGGGGGTGGAGGGGTGGGGGGGAAGGTTGATTTGGAGGTGCACCAGTGTCCTCTTTCCATAATTTCTTTTGAGAAAACTAATTACGAAACTGACCTGTAGCTAATTCCTCGGGTGTTTGGCTATAATGAAGCTTACTGCATCATGCCCTTGGTCATCTCATCCTATGGCAAAGTTACCTTTTTTACTTTGTTCTTTGCCCATCATGTAGCATTTCAATATTGTCTCTTTAAGTATGTGAGTCTGTTGTGGTTCTTACGATGCTTTTAATTCTGCTAGCTGTCAGGAACTGCTCTAAACAGCAGCTAAAGCCTTATATTTTTTTTTGTCTCTGTCTTGAAAACAGTTAGTTACAGCTGTGTGGCTTCTGCACATTGTTTTTGTCGTATAAAGACCTAAAGGTACAGGGTATTTTCTCCTCTAGTGATCTGCTACCTGGCCTTTTCATTCTCTCTTCCTTTGAAAAGCTTCTGCCTCTGCTTCCTCCTGAAGATGCTTCCTCCCCACGTCCCTGGCACATAGTTTCCCACCATGTCTTGTAGTATTCGATCCAGCACAGGAGCAGTAAAGCTGCTGTACAAACAGGAGAAGCTGCTGCCAGCTTCCCGGCTGTGGAGGATCCCTGCGGAGAGGAGGATTCTCTGGGGAGAAAACTCAATCTCTCATGACTCCCTCTGTGCCACACAAGCAGTACCAAAGCATGTAGCTGGATGGAGAACCAAGTTAATTTTTATCTTGTTGGAGGAATATCTGCGTGAGGAATAATCTGGTGGTAATTCAGAATGTACGTCACCCTATTGAGCTGCTTTGGCTGATGCCTCACTATTGAGTTTTGCTTTCCCTACTGTTTCACATGGTCTCTATGTGACACTTACACAGGCAAAAATGAGGTGTTGCTCGCAAAGAGTTTCCAGAGCAGGAGTAATGGGGGGTTTTGTTTCCTGGAGATTAGTTTATAGCTGGTGTGACTCAACCCTGATAAGATCAGCTTATAAGAGGGTAGCTGATCATGATGTCTGGTTGGTTTTGTAATTATTTTTTTTTAAAAGATCTATTTGTGACCCAGAGTGCTATTTTATGGCTTGCAGTTGTTCCTAGAAAAGCCAGAAAGCTATTGCAGTGAACAGCTGAAGGGTTAGATTTTAAAGGATGAGTCTTCATAATCTGTGTATTGCCTTTTCTTTGTCACATGGGTCACTGAGGTGATACTGCCAACGTGCTCATGTACATACTGCATCTATGCTTCAGGGAAAGTTTGTGCCTGAATGTCTTTGGCCTGCAGGTCACTGGATAGGCTTTTGCTTTTTACCTCAAGAAAAAAAGTTGCATTCAGAGACAAGGGTGTAGTCTCAGTCTACGTAGGACCAATAGCCGGGTACTCTCAAAATCTAGGCTAGGGCTCCTTCTTCCTCAGTGTCGCTTCACGTAAGGCTGTATATATGAAGTAGAGGGGTTAAAGGTCCATGTGTAATGCTGAGAGGAGGACTCTCAGACTGAGAAAAGACTCTGTGAAGTTAGTGCAGAACTCTGTTTTTTTCAATGGGAGCACTTTTGGGCTGAGAGAACCATCATTGCCAAATTTTGCCAGTATTGCTGCATTAGTTAAGGGTGAGAAACAAACCACAGCGCTGCCACGTATATATGCCAAGGTGCTGCAAACAACCACTGCAATGCTTTTTCTGGCAATGTATGAGGAAGCTGGTTTAGGAGTGCCAGCATAAGGGCTCTGTCAGCAGAGGCTGTTTCTAGTGCGGCTGGAGGATTTACAAAACGATCAAAAGAATTTTGGAGAAAGTGTTTAAAAAAAGAAAAAATGTGGATTTCTGTTGCTAAAAGGAAATATTTATGTGCAAAATGTGTAATTCTGGTGAATTCTGTAATTCTGAGCATGGAGTATTTGAGAGAGAATTGCTGAAAAATGAAAAACACAACATATGAAAAATTCCAAATTTTGAAATCTGTTATTTAAAAGCTTTTGGTTTGTGGTCTGGTTTTTTTTGTTTGGTTGGTTTGGGGTTTTTTATTAGTTCCTCAAGAGGAAAACAGTTTTCCCATTAAGGCCTGTTGTTGAGTGGTCTGTGAGAGCTGGCATTGGTTATAAGTATAGTAAATGATGTTTAACATTTGCTCTAAAAAGCAGCTTCAAATTTAGAGCAATAGGTAGTTTTTGTTATAACTACCTTTTCCCTTTGGTGATAATAAAACATTGCATTCATAATTAAAAGACCGTTCAGAGATGCGTAATGGTTCAAGTTTAAGAGTCACTCAGTAGATGAGAGTATACTCCAAAGTATTTACACTAAAACTGTTGATGCTTATGAAGAGCAACTTTTTCTGAGGCAAGTCTGAGTATGCTCCCTACCTACCGGGGTGCAATCAATGCTCAATGTTCTCTTCTCCCACCTGCTGCCCACCAAGATTATGTGAGAAATGTTTGAGCACCTTACTATATATAGTCAAGACTTTATTCTCTCCTGCCAAGGTCAGTGGGAGGTGCTGAAACCAAGATGGGGGAGGAAATGAGACAAGTGGGAGTGAGCTGGTGCATCCTGAAGCTGGGAGGCACTGGGAAGAGACGGGTCATCTTCGACCGTCACATCCAGCAAACCTGTCAGTGGGAGTGCAAGGCAAAGAGGTGGTGCAAAAATAAGTGTCACTAATACTTGTGTGGAGGTGGAGTGGGGCGTTTGCTTTAAATGGGAAGCTTGAGCTGTATGAATGAAGCTGCAGAGGAAAGGAGGGACTGAAAGATGCGGGTTAGAGGAAATTATGAATATGCTTGCAGCTCCCCTTTGTGAGCTGGCAGAGTGTGTGCTGGGACAATCTCCATATGGGTTGAGCAGGAATGATATAGAGAGTCATATATTCCAGTAGCCGTATGTGATAGGAAAGTTCCCATGGTTGAAAGCTTTGTCATGGATGGGTTAATCTGTCACTTGTAATAAGCATTATTGTTATAATCTCTATAGTAGACCAGACAATATTCCTCAGCTCTGAGAACTTTTCTCCCCTCAAGTTGAAATCTGGTAATGGAGAAAACACAAATTTCAAGTGAATGTGTTTTTTTTTTAGCAGGCTTTTTTGTTTGGAGTTTTGTTGTTGGTGGTTTTTTAGCAAAGTAAGTTTTTTTTAAATTGAAAGTTTCTACCTGCACTAATGATTGATTCTTACATGCACTGATATCTCTTAGCTTGAAGACCTGAGTGCTTCACAAACAGGTGCAAAGAATGAGTCCCTGCTCAGAGCATCTCTCTCAGCATTGGAGTCTCAGAGACAAATGGTGCACCTACTTTGGGAGGAGTTGAGTGGTGTGTTAATATTTTTTTAAAGAAGGAGTTTAAATTAAAGACATATTGAACAGTGAAATTGCAGGGGAAAGCTAACACAGCTTTGAATGGGAACTGCAGTTTATTCTCCCTGTAGATGGTAAGTTTGATGGCTAACCGTGACCACTGAACAAGGATTAAAGCAACTTCTACATAACTTGGCATGTGCTTTTCAAAAATAAATTCTTTTTCTCAGGTAGAAAAGATTCTTTCTGTGAGGAAGGAATGTGCATCATCTTCCTTTTACAATGAGAAAATGCTCGTGGTCACTGAAGGAAAGCTAAGTGAGGAACTGGACACAGGTTTTCTTCGCTGAAAAACCTTTCTTTGCTTGTTTCTCTTAGAATTCGAGGAGCATTTGAGTTTATACATGAACCAGGCTTCATTGATAATACCCACTTCCAGCTCAAGGAATCTTAAGCAGCTTTAGGATGTCAAACAGGCAAATTTACGTATCGTTCGTATTTCAGAAGAATACATGTGACTAGTATATTCATTGGGTGAACTTTTTTTTCAAACCCAATGTATGAAAAAAGAGTTGATGTATTGGACAAAACATGATGTTTTGGAATTAGAAAAGAAAAAAGGAAAATTAGAGTGAAAAAGAGGAACTATTTTTTTAGGCTGCAACTTGCATTCTTTATTTGACATCTGTTTCATTATCTCCTATTTCCTGATGATAGCGTAATGTCCTCTCTTTTCCTGTTACTCAAGCACTTTACAGAACATGTGTTGCATGCCTATTGGCAATCATGGACAATTTAACATTTTCAGCTTCTTTTTCCATGACTTGATATCAATTCTTTTTCAAAATACCCACCACCAGAAAAATACATTTTCACCTTCCCATCGCTGCATTACACTCTGAAGAACCATAGATGTTGTCTGCAACAAATTTTAAGATCCATTTGTGTGCACTTGGACTGAGCTACCATCCTTGACTGTCACCCTTTTGGAAGTCAGGGAGTGCTCTAGCTCGTCCTGGGGCATGGGACAGCCCGCACCTTTCCAGGTGTTACCAGGAAATGACCCTGTTCCAACCTCTTTCCAGAGTGGGTTTTAAACAGCAGAGTTAGACAAGCTGTAAGATCTTTTGAAATCGCTGTGGGTGTCTCACAGTGTTTCATGGGCAGTCTGAACAGGTTCTTTATATGAGACCCAGACATGTTCCCTAGCTCATGCAAGGCTTATTTCCATATGTAATTATAAAGCTGAGCCGACATCTACTCTTAAACCTGCTGAGATGGGTTCCTCATCACCCTGGAGACCCAATTACCTCCCAAGCACAGCTCTACCCCTGCTGGGCAGCAGGCAGCTCCCTCCGTTCAGCAGACGTGGACCTTGGAAACATCACCTGCTCTGAACTGCTCTGACTCTTCTCTCTCACCTGGTCCTTGGTCACACTGTCTATCCTGGGCCCTCAGTGAGAGACAGATACGTTGTTGCAAGGTAATATACCCATTTTCCTTTTCCACAGCCATCCGTTTCTTCACTGGGAAAGCATGACCTGCTCAGAGCATCTGTCATCACTTCTGGCTTGGCTTGACTTGGCCTTACACCTCCATGACAGCATTTTTGTTTCAAATGTGTGGATTTTAGCTGCGTGGATTCACACCACAGGGACTTCTTTGTGGCACTTTCTCATAGGTAGTGACTCAACTGAATCATCACTTCTGAGGTCAAAGGCAGGAATATTGAAACTATTACCTGATTCTGTCCCTTCCCTATCTTTTTTTCAGTGTGTCATCAAGCAGATGTTTAGTATCTCACCTTCTCATCTCAACTTGTCATCTTCTTTGACGTAACAGGGAAGATAAAAGTATCTTATCATCAGTGATGATCAGTGACTTATTTTCAATAATCGGTGGGTTTGGGTCAATGCAGGTCCACAATAAACATCTTTTTTTTCTGACTGATGTGGGTTTTCTGAGTTCAGTGGTCCATTTTCTTGTCAGGTTTGACAGTTCATTCTGCGGGGATTCCAGTACAGGCTGTGAAGGGTTGGATCTCCTTTGTCATTTCCATTCCTGCCTTATGTCTGGGCATTTTTCTTTCAATTTTTCATTATCTGTTTCACAATGTATGTACTGGATTTGGATTGTTGCGCATGTGTTCTTTGCTGGTATCTGTTTGCCCTGCTACCAGGGCTTCTTTTCTTGTCTGCACTGAACTAGAAGCTATTAGGGTTTGTTTTGCAACTTCTTGATCAGTAAAGATGAACTTGTTACCTGGAGTTTCTGCAGAATAAGGCTTGTTTCTTGTATGACTCTTCATTTTAAGAGGGATCTTTCTGATGTCTCCAACAATGCGGAGTGGGGATCTGTGAATCCCAGCGTCCTCTGGTATCTAACGTAAGTATCTAGTCTGCTTTTTTTACTTTGGTTTTCAGGTTAAAATAAGAAACCCAAAATCATTTATTTCTCAGATGTCTAATTCTGCCAGTGGTCACTGTAATTCTGCCAGTGGTCAAATACAGCTACCAGGATTTCCTGCATTTCAGGCACCAATCCTGTCAGCGTTCACTACAAAACTGCTATGGTGGTTATTTAACTAACTGCCAGTAGGCCCTGAGCTGCTGAAGACAACACTTCCTTTAAAAATATTTTAAAAAATTAATATATGGCTCTCAGATATTGCTATGCAGAGCAGGAAGCTGATGTAGCCATAGCCAGAGAAAAATTATATTTTATCTGTGATGTATAGAACATCTATTAATCAGCAAAGGTTCCTGAATTGTTATTAGGCAGAATTTAAATATAATTTAACATACAGTGATCTTCTAAATCACCCATATTCTCCTTCTTGTAAGCTTCTTTCAGAGAGGAGCTGCAGTATACACTTACATGGGTAAGTCCATACTTTTATTTTGTTTATGTAGATATTAATACATACCTTCTCGCTTATGTTTCTTATTAAAGGAAGTGATTAGATGTAAGAAACACTTGGCGTGGGAAATGTGGAGAATAACTTATGATCTTGACTGTTTTCCAAGCAGAATCCTAGGGAAAAAAATTGTTATATTCCATAGATGATATCATATTACAGTATCACATTTTGTATCAGTTAAACTACTAAACCCCTCTTTAAAGTGCCTTACATGCATGTGCTTGTTTTATATTAAACACCATCTTGGATATAAAAGTTGCAAAGAAATCATTTTTCCGCTTTATGATTGTAGAGTATGTAGGATTCCTCTCGTAATCTTGCCACCCATGAAATCTGCAGTGTTTCAAGGCAGGGGCCTTAGCTGAGGGATATTAATGTCATGACAGTAAGGGTGACAGAAATAGCCCTCTAAGAGTACGTCCAGCTCTTGCGGCTGAGACGGCTTTCATGCGTGAATCCTCCGTTGGTTCCTAAAGCAGCAAGAGGGCGTGAGTTTGGACGATCTGGTCTAAGAATAGAGACTGAAGAACAAGAAATTCCTGTTCATCGGAGTTTTCGGTCTCATCTGGAACATCTAGTGCTTCAGAAGGGGGGGAAATACTATGGCAATAAGGGGGTGGAGGAGGAGGGCTCTAGCTGCCTACGCTTTTCCCCATAAAAGTACACCAGCCGAGTGCAATGATAGGAACGCGGGAGACCTGAATAGAAGAACCTCTCTTGTCCCATTTGAACTGTGTAAGCATGGATCTTTGGCTAGAGCACCTATTGTATTGAACGGTGAGCAGCTGCTGCTGATACGCAATTGAGACCTGAAGTCTATTTAGAGAAATAATTGCTTTAGTTTCCAAGATGCTCCTGGAAATAAGATCTAAATTTCTCATTATAGTCTTACCTGGCAAAATACAGTATGTTCTAAACAATAATTAAAAATTCTTAAATTAAAAATTCTTAAAGAAGACAAGTTAGTCTTCCAGTTTTTAATGGAGAAAAAAAGTAGGAACAAACAATCCTCTTATAAAGGGGAGAATACTAATTGTGTCCTGTTCTCTCATTGGAGTGAGAAATGGAACACCTGCGCTCATCCTCTCTGGAGTAGTGCTTGGGACTGTATTTTTCACCTGGAGTATTTTTCCTTCGAAAGAAAAAAGAGAAAGCTAAAAGCAAAGAGAAAGAATCTGGATATCTTTGTTTTGCCAGCCCATCCCACAAGATATGATGTAGAGAGCTTTATTTTCTAAATTTATTGCAGACTACATAATGCATTTGGGTAATTCTTTTTTAAGTTGTCCCTTCTTAGACTGCTTTTAAGGGATAGCGCTTTTAAAATGCACACAAAATTATGAGTAACTTTTAAAAGTGCAGGCAGCTAGCTTATTTCTTGCATTTTGCTGTTAAATGCCCTTGTTCCTTTCTTATACTGGTGGTCTTCGTGGTACTTTTTGAGAATGACAGAACTGACAGTGCATGGTGGAGGAGCACAGGTAAGGCCCTAAATACACAAAAAATTGTGCATATAAACATCGTCTTAGAGTCACTTCCTACATACTATCTAATACTGGGAATCAGGACATTGGTTAAGAGGTTGCTAATTCTGAGAATTCATCTCCTGCATTTTATAGTTAAGAATTTCTTCCCTTTTTTTTGTACTTCACAACAAAGATTGTAACACTTGCAATCTCCCTTCTAAGTGTGGCAGCAGGACTAATAATCTTCTCTAAAGTAGTTCAGTTGAAAAACAAACTTTCCTTGCATGGCACCCAAGTTCTGAACCAAACTTATATCTGCTATCATTTGGATATCAAATAAAAATAGATGGCTTAGCACTTTAGCACCTCCTACCTTTTTGTTTTCTACCC
>VYZM01023226.1:477408-489250 GCA_013398915.1 Dromas ardeola
GAAAAAGAAAAAGGGAGCTGCCAGAATAACCATAAAGGGTTTTTTTAGCTTGTTGTGGGTTTTTTTTTTTAATATTTAAATGGTATCCTTAACTTTGTTTCTTTTTGCATTTTTCCTTGAAATATTAGTTTTCGGATTGAGATCTACTAAACCAAATTCTCAAGTAGGATAGATCAGACTAGCACTTTCACAGCTAGTTAGTTTGCCTTACTGAAGTGTGGAATTTATTTATGTGATGGAGTATGGGAGTGGCGAGTTTGGGTTTTGGTTTGTTTTTTTTTTTTACTAATAATAACCTGTAGCAACAACCACAAGAACAACAAAGTGGCAGGAAAAGCTTTTGTAGTAAAGGATTTCTGCGTGTATTTGGAATAAAGAAGAAAAAAAAGATGAAAATTTGCAGATTCTGAAAATGATGAGGTTCTGAAATAATGACCAAATTCTCATCTCCTCTCTTATTTCAAAGTCAGGCTATCAGTTGCAACTGAACTATAGTTAGGATACAGAGCTTGAAGATACATAATCACAAAACAGGTCCCAGAGTTCCCTGTTGTTCATACCTGTTTAAACATATACACAAAGAAATGCTCCAGGAAGTTAAAAATAACAAAAAAGTAGAGATACGTGTGTGGAATATTGACTGATTCAGCTGAGTTCAGCAAGCACCATTGTTTTCTGATTAGAAAATTGGGTCCTATATGTGGATGTTTATTATATTAGCTCAGCAGATGTGAGTGATAGTTTTTTCTGAACCTCATATGCAGCATTCTACATGTTCAGTCTATTTTTTTTTAAAACCCTGAGCCCCACAACTCTTGGAGGTAAGCAAGAAAAATGTTCTCATTTACTATATACCCATTTTTATCCAATTATGAGCCAAACGTTTCCTCTATGTAAGAATAAGTACTTATTGATTTAAGAAGAAACAGGCATATTGATCCAAAGGGAAAATACAGTGTACATGTTGATCAATATTTACCTTGCAGGACAAAACATCCTGATATTCACTTCAAGGCATCAATATATACATATTACTGCATGTTTGTGTCATTAAGTCAGGTAACTGGGCTAGATTTCCATCTAACAGTATAAACTTTCTTAATGATTATTTTTCTAGTCAAATATTAGTCTCTAAAGGAGACTAGAAGAAGGAGTTAGAGAACCAGAAAAGGAATAATTGTTCATCTCTCTTGAGATAAATAATACTTTTCATTAAACTCAGCTGATGCCTATCAAGAGCCTCTAGACTGATTATATAATACAAGCAGTGAGAAGTCCTCCAAATTCCTCCTAAAAGTATTTACCTGTAGCAAGGTAAAATTGGAAATCTAAGCATACTTGTCTGAAGATATTTAGGTGCCTAGCTTGTAATTAGTTCTATGCCAATGAACTTGTACAAGAAGGAGCTGTTTCCTTTTCATTTCCAAAGATGGAACGCATCTGAGTTCCCAGAATACCTTTAAAAATTCTGCGCAATCCAGGCATCACTGGCTCCTCTCTTTCAGCCTCGCCGCAGGCCAGGGGTTTCTTCTTGCTGGAATTCATTGACATAGAGCTAACCATAAATTATACAAAGATAAACTAATTATAGCGTAATGGGGCAGTCATGGTACACATTTTTTTTCTCTGACATTTCTTTTCTGTCCCATAATAGCTCTAACACTGGGTTAATCATTTATATTTAAATGTTTTCTTTATGGCTAATTTCACCCTAATATCACCCGTCTCCACCTTGAGTCTCCTGAGGCGCTCGCTATGAAGGACACACCCAGGGAAGGGGCAGCCATGGGACAAAGTGAAGCTGTGACAGCTACACAGTTAATATATATTCTTGACATGATCAACTCCGTAATAACAATGTATAATACATGTTGCGTCAGGCCAGAATAAATAACACGGTCCTCCCTTCAAACTGCCTGTATTGTCTCTCCGCTAAAGAATATGCCTGAAAGCTGTGGATCCTTTCTGCATGACTTTGCCCAGGTGGGGCAATTCCTAAGCCTGTCCGTAGCTGAAATTCGTGTTTAAATTCTCATCACCTTGTGTCTCAGTCACCTCCTGCCTTGTCTCTCACCCTTGTCAGAGACAAGCCTATCCAGTCCTGTCCTGTTCATGTCCATTCAAAATGCTGGAAATATCATTGCCTTAGCACATGGTTTGGGAGCTCGTGTCTACTCCTGGATCTCCATCCTCAGTTTAGTCTAAGATTTTCTTAACGTACTTCTGGGGAGCTCTTGTATCCCTGACCACTCTCCCCAGGCTACTCATTCTCTTTTCAAATCGGCACTTTCTCTGGTTACTTGTGGGGATGGGAAGGATGTGTCTTTATGTCCCATTCTGGCTACTTCATTTTCTCCCTTGAACCAGTTTTTAGCTATTATCCCTACAAAACTTGATAGCAACCACAATGATGTTGCGTTTCAAACCCCAGCCTATTGATTTGCCTGATAATATCTCACTGTTTCCTTGTGTTCCCTGAGCTGTGTGTAGGTGTTGGTTATTTGTTGTCTGATTAAATATAGGTCATGAGCTGTTTGCACACTGTCACACATGATGGAGTCCTAGTCCCTGAGTGGCATCTGCTTGTTTTCAGGTAATGCAAATAATAAAAATCATCTGAAGTATGGCCTTTTAGAAGCCTCAGTTGTAGAAGTCTGGTCACCTGACAAATGGGTGTGCCTGCACCCAGATGAAGGGAAGAGATATAATGTTCCCTACCTATGCTGTGCATCTGCTGGAGTAAGCAGCTCTACACTGGGAGTCGAAGACCCATGCTGGTATCTTCAAGCTAGCATCAGTGTGGCTATTTGCCTTCTAGCTCATTTGGTTTACGTGGCAAGGTTTTGATAGGGAATGGAGCTGCAGGGGTACCTTCTGTGAGCTGCCCTATGTCTGACAAAGCCAGTTCCAGCCAGCTCTAAGGTGGACCTGGTGCTGGCCAAAGCTGAGTCCATCAGCAATGCTGGTGGCATCTCTGTGATAACATATTTAAGAAAGGGTAGAAAATGCTGTGCAGCAGCTGTGAGCAAATATGAGAGAAACAGCCCTGCAGACACCAAGACCAGTGAAGATGGAAGAGGAGTTGCTCCAGGCACAAGAGCAGAGATGGCTCTGATGCCTGTGGAGAAGACCATGGTGAAGCAGGTTGTCCCCTCAAGTCCATGGAGGACCTCAGTGGAGCAGATATGCATGCTGCAGACTGTGGAGGACCCTATGCCACAGCAGGTGGATGTGCCCTGAGGGGAAGCTGCACTTCATGGAAAGCCCATGCTAGAGCAAGCTCCTGGCAGGAACCGCAGACCATGGAGGGAAGCCCCTGCAGGAGCAGGTTTTCTGGCAGGACCTGTACCCCTGTGAAGGACGCAAGCTGGAGCAGTCTGTTCCTGAAAGACTGCAGCCTGTGGGAAGGATCTGTGCTGGAGCAGTACATGAAGGACTGCCCCAAGGGAGGGACCCGTCACTGGAGCAAGAGAACAGTGTGAGGAGGAAGGAGCAGCAGAGATGAAGTGTTATGAACTAATGACAACCCCCATTCCCCATTCCTCTCTGCTACTTAGGGGGGAGGAGATAGAAGAGTCAGGAGTTAAGCTGAGCCTATGAAGAAGGGGAGTGGAGGGAAGGTGGTTTTAGTTTTATTTTTTTATTTCTCACTATCCTTTTCACAAGTTGAGTCTGTTTTGCACATCATGGTAGCTGGTGAGTGATCTCTGTGTCCTTATCTCAATCCATGTTCTTTTTTGTCATTTTTTCTCCCCCTGTCCTGCTGAGGAAAGAGAGTAAGGGAGCAGCTTGGTGGGCACCTGGTAGCCAGACAAGGTTAATCCACCACAAGTTCACAGCTGGCTTGTCATCTGAACAGCTCAAAGTGAAGGCAGAGAAGCTTGTCTGCCCTGTAGACATGCCCTTATAATGGATTCCTTTATCACACTTCCTGAAATTTTCAAAAGGTATATGGTGTCCTCTGAATACTCTTGTGAAATAAAGAAGTGTTAACATTGCCATTTTCTCCAGAGAATTATGGTACAAGGACACTGAATGGGTCACCCAAAACTGCACAGCATATACTGTCTAAGTCTCTTGCTTGTAAACTGCAGCACTAATCTCCAGAGCTTGCTTCATTGCTCTGTTTTTTTTGTAGAAGAATGCTCCACCTTTGATTCCTTAACAGAAAGTTTTAACTGCTATTAAACACTAAAGGTTTACAGCAAATGATAGAGATCACAACGGCACTCTGACCACAACGGCACTCTGACCACATACCTGTCATCATTAACTATAAATAAGACAATCCAGAAAGGAGATGTACACTCTCAGCTATATTGAATTACATTGGAATAGGAAGGCACAAAAATATGGAATATAGTTACTTAAAATGGTTTTGTTTGTCCAGACTCAGGATATTTGGCACATGCATGCAGCAAGTATCAGAAGTATCAGAATCACTAACTATATACAGGGATCTTAATGGACAGTCTCCTGAGCAAGGTGAGGCCTGTAGAAGATGGTAGACCTCATAGACACCAGTGTTGTTTTCTAGGGCCAGATGAGTATAGTTGTTGTAATGCTGAATTGAATTTTATTAATAGAAATGTTTAGTGAAAGAAAATCTCTCACAGAATGAATACTAGATTCACTAGAATGTGGATATTCGTGCCACTTTCTGGCAGTTCAGAAACAACATTATATGATTCACATAACCAAATAAAAGAATTGCATGTCGAACCACCACGCAAAGCAAGTGTTCAGAGATCTTCACTGAATAACTATGAGTAATAAATTAACTGCTCGTTGCAGAGGGGTTGGACTAGATGACCTTTAAAGGTCCCTTCCAACGCAAACTATTCTATGATTCTATGAACTTGGAAAAATCAGGATTTGTTTTGAAACTTTTGCAAACAGAGAAGTTGGATCAATCCTTCAGGTATTAGCAGTACTATTAGTAGTTTACTCTTTCTGAAAATCAAGCGTAACATGCTTCTGAATCTTTCTAATCTGACTTCATTAGGGCTTTGTGATTTGAAAAAATACCCAAGAGACTTTAAGAGATGGATTTAAAAGAAAATGTGAAAGCGAACCTCTATGATAAATACATTGGTTCATTAACACAACTTTCCATTGCTTTCTGCTCCTTAGTAGAGAGCATTGCAATGACAGCAGACGTGTTTCATTTCACCTTTGCCAGAAAAGCAGGCAGATCTCTACTTTCAATTTTTTTAATCTGTCCACGTGAAGTTTTAGGGAGTAATCATAAGAGTATTTGAGGGAGAGGATGAACTATTCATTTGCCAGTCAACTATCATTTTGAATTCCTAATGTCATCCTTATCTTATTAAGTCAAGATTAAGGCCATACAAAAATGGACTTATGTCTTTTTCCTATTTCCAGCTACCTTCTCAGGTAGGATTAATTTTGGCAGTAGTCTCTCAAGAGAAACATTTGCCAGCTCTTACACAACTTTGTTAGTGGAGAAATGCCTAATCAATGATGTGGATCTTGGAATAGATTCAGTATCTTACTAGACTCAGGGACATCTTCATCTCTGCCTGGGTAGATTAGGTCCTGTCCACTGTGATCTTCACCCTGTAGACAGACAGCCATAGCACCTCCATGATATAGTATGTGTGCAAAAAAAACCCCCCAAATTTAAATTCTTTGAACCTCAGATACAATGGTAGCACAAAGGAAATGTGATGATCCCTCTTAGTTCAGCCTCTTTTGTATACATAAAAAAGTTTTACCCCTCTTTTCCAAAAGGAAAATTACTTGAGAAATTTTAACTGAAGTACAGTTATAGCCATACTTCATGAATTCACAAGTTTGGAAGGGATCAGTAACAGAACTAACATGATAGGACATTTTTCTTTTTAAATTCGTATGTAGATTTAATGATCTCTGAAAAGCAGATGATTGCCTTTTTCTAATCCCAGGCTCTTGAGATCATCTTGTCCAACCTCCCCCTGCTCAAGCAGGGTCAGCCAGAACTAGTTGCCCAGGACCACGTCCAGCTGGGTTTTTAATATCTTCACAACCTCTCTGGTAAACCTGTTCCAGTGTTTGAACACCCTCTCAGTAAAAAAAGTATTTTCTTGTGTTCAGGTAAAGTCTCCTGTGCCTGTTGCCTCTTGTCATACCAGTGAGCACCACTGAGGAGAGCCTGGCTCCCTCTTCTTCATTTCCTCCCATCAAATATTTACACACATTGATAAGATCCCCTCGAGCTTTCTCTTCTCCAGGCTGAACAGTCCCAGGTCTCCCAGCCCCTCCTCATAGGAAAGATGCTCCCATCCCTTCATTGCCATGTGCTGAACTTGGCATATTTTCCCTCATGTCTGATCAAAGAGTTCTGGAAACCTTATGGATATGTATTATAACAGAAATTATTGCGGTCCTGTTCTGAGGCATTTTAAGTAAGAGAAATACCAATTAATTTTAAATTTGTGACTCTGACAAAAGTTTTTCTGTTCTCACTTTTAATATTGGAAATCTAGAGTAACTATTGGACTTCAGTAGCTGTCTCCAGATGTAACTGGAGGTTGAATTTTGTGTATATTCTATGTAAAACTAGCTATAGAAAAGAAGCATAAACTAGCCCAATCATTTAAAATAGCTGAAGCAGCAAAACTTTTTTTACATAGGCCATAAGGGGCATTTCAGAACAGTGAGACAGAAGTTTAGTTTCAGTTACATTAGACTAAATCCTCCATGCCATGGTTTTATATGCAGAGTAATTGCCGGGTGGTCTTCGAAGCAAGAAGTGTGGTTCCTGCAGCTCTTTAGTTGTATCCCAGCTGAGGCTGCTGTTGCTGACCAGTAGCGCCTTAGTCTTCTGTAGTCAGAACTTTCTTATTGTAGAAGGAAATCATGTCCTTCCCTCCTCCCCTGACACACAGGTATTACTGTATGTAACCAAGTCCCTGACAAGACTGATTAACCTGTAATCAAGAATGTCCCATTCTGCTAGATAGGCTCGGCAATTCAAGGTGCCTGAGAAGTGAGAAGTTGCGAGCAAAAGCTCCTGGATTTGTCCTGGGTGCGGGTTTAGCTTTGGTCCAGATGTGACTATGAGCAGCAAGTTTTAGAAGGGACGCTTCTCAACCAGTGATATGATACAATGTGTGGGACTGATGATGTCTTTGGTACACCCCTTCTCAAGTGTTTTCTGCCTGTGTGCATGTGCATGTGTATACCCATAACCAGAGTGTTTATATCCACTAACATGGTAAATACATATAAACTTGAGATGTTCCTTGCTGAACAGCAAATGTAATTCAACTTGATGGTTCCACTCTAGTTGGTCAGTCACTGGTCGTACAATATGTACCTGTCCTTGATGCCAAAAAATATCTGCAGTCATTTCAGCCTATTACATCCCTTTACTGTAAAATATTTTTCTACCTTTTTTTTAAAAAAAAACATCTCTTTTCATTTACTTTTCCTAAAATGGAAAGAAGTTAACAAAGACACTGATGACAAACTGTTATTTTTTCTCTCCTTTCACCTGCAAACAGATTAAAATCTCACATATCTGATCAGCTATCATCCACATTTCCTTGCATTATCATAAAAATTATTTATCTTGTGTTTGTGGTAGTGTCCGTAAGGCACTAAGAGTTTCTCTGGCCTCTAGGTAAGGAACTCACAAAGAAAGAACTGAGAGGCTGAGGTACAGAAAACAACAAGGGGAGCTTTCTAATTGTACACAGGTGACTCAAAAATGGTAGCAGAGTAGAAGTCAGTGGTAAATACACAGACTGGAGAGAGCAAGGGACTTGTAGTTGAGTTTAAGGAGGTCAGTCAGTAAAGAAATCTTATGTGGGAAAAAAGCCTAGAGGCAATTGTGTGAAATGTTTATATGTAAATGAGAAAAGGGAGTGACGAGAGGCAATTGTGTGAAATGTTTATATGTAAATGAGAAAAGGGAGTGACGGGAGAGATCGAGTAAAGGACAGTGGAAAGCCGGTGCAAGATAAGTTAGGAGAGAAGTGAGTAATAAATGTGTTGCAACAGTGGCCGAGGAGTCAGCAGAGCAATGCGAAGAAGAAAATTACATGAACCGATTGATGGGAAAGAAAGATAATTTTGGTGGTGATATTTTGTATTTATATGTCAATATTCCCCATAATGTGTAAGGAGAGGAAACCATGGACCTTTGAGAGGTTTTTGAGGTAATAGCATTCAAGCTCGGCTAAAAGGTGATAGAGTTCTTTTCTGAAGTTAAAAAATCTGAGACTACAGTTTAATGGATCAAAACATATAAACGAAGATCTGTTAAATGTTACACATGTGGAATGGGAACAGTGATCTGTGTTTCCTATGTTATATTCAAATAGCTGCCGATCAACTGCTTAGTGTGAGGTCCATGACATTTTCTCAAGCACTTCTGGCGTTGCCGAGTATGAAGAGCCATCTGAGAGCAAAATAGCACTGTGAGGGTTTTCTCAGAGCAGAGGAACTAGGTGTGATAAGGATTGTGAAACAAAGCTGGTCACACAGTATTATAGTAGAAATCATGGTTTGGGAGAGATTTCTGGCTGTACAAAACAACAACTATTACCCTTTTTTGTTTCTGGAAATTTACCATGCTTCAGTTGATGAATCTTCACCATCCTTATCTTGAACAGAATTTCCATTTTCCAAACTGAATGAGAACCACTCACCCAATAAGTTCACAGTCCTTCAAGCAAACTTTCTGGACACTGTGCCCTGGCCATTCTCTGAAGAATTAGGACTACAGTATAAATTTTGTGGTGGAAAGGCAAGAGGAGCACCTGCCTGCTGCACTCCAGCTGTTGTGGAGAATATGCATCCTCTGCGCTTAAAACTTTTTTGTTGATTCTCAATTTGCAAAACTTTTCTGTTGTATTTTTGTATTTTAAGATCATAGAATTGTAGAATGGTTCGAATTAGAAAGGGCCTTAAAGATCATCTATTTCTAGCCCCCCTGCCCTGGGCAGGGACACCTCCCACTAGACCAGGCTGCTCAAAGCCCCATCCAGCCTGGCCTTAAACACTTCCAGGGGTGGAGCATCCACAACTTCCCTGGGCAACCTGTTCCAGTGTCTCACCACCCTCACAGTAAAGAATTTCTTCCTAATATCTAATCTAAATCTTCCCTCTTTCAGTTTAAAACCATTACCCCTCGTCCTATTGCTCCACTCCCTGATAAAGAGTCCCTCCCCGTCTTTCCTGTAGGCCCCCGTTAGGAAATCAAAGGCTCCTATAAGGTCTCCCCGGAGCTTGCTCTTCTCCAGGCTGAACAACCCCAACTCTCTCAGCCTGTCCTCATAGGAGAGGTGCCCCAGCCCTCTGATCATCTTCGTGGCCCTCTGCTGGACCTGTTCCAACAGGTCCATGTCCTTCTTGTGCTGAGGACTCCAGAGCTGGATGCAGTACTCCAGGTGGGATCTCACCAGAGCGGAGTAGAGGGGGAGAATCACCTCCCTCGACCTGCTGGCCACACTTCTTTCTTTTTCACCTGCCTGGTAATGGACTGAAGCAGCGTGAATGTGGCATGCTGTCCATTTTGAGGATTCAGGTTGGTAAGACTGCTATAGAAAACAAATGGGAAATGGTGACACACAGCAGTAGAAACATTGTACCTCCTGCCATAACAATTACTATTTGTATTTAAGAACTAATCTGAAAGAAACCATACATTGTGCAGCCTTGTTAGATGCTTCCCACAATAAACCTGATAGCAATGGAAAAGTTTCTTTAGTAGATTTAGTCTGAGATAAGATTTAGCTAGCAATGAATTAGACAACTGTAAGGCCACTTGAGATTTTTTGCCACACATTGCGCTACGTTATATCCTTTACAACCCACTTCGGCTCATCCAAAATTCCCAGTAATGTCAGCGGAAATACTGCAAGAAAAGGATTGTAGAATTTGGCTCCTCAGGCAAGTGCCTAAGTGTATATCTGCAACTATACCTTAACAGATCTGCTCGAACTAGCACTATCCTTGGTAAGCATCACTGGGACATCCATCACAGTGGACCTTTCTTCAGACCGCCTGCTGCTGCTGTCCCAGCAAGAAGCTTGCTGCACATGAGAGCAGGCTGCCAGCAGTGAGTTCAGCGCTGCTGTGACTATACCACTAGTAATTCTCAAGGGCATCAGCCGTAGAAGGGTCTTCACAACATCTTCTAAGTTCTGAGAGCTCCTATGAACTGTTAATAAAGCTCAGCACAACGACTTGCAGAAGATGCTTAACATCCCACAAGATTTTACTTCAGCAGGCTCAGCTCACACATGTCTAGCAACTTGATTCTGACCTTCAAATTCTCATCAAATGTTTAATGAGAAATCGTGGCTTGCACAGTGTGAGTCTTAAATCTGCCTTTAAAAATACATGCCAAATCAGCTCCCCCTGCTAGGCTGGAGCACGCTCAGAGCCGCTGGCCTGAGGGCCCTGCAGCAGCTGGAGCGCAGGAGAGCAGCAAACAGCTCCTGAAAGCACCATTCCTTGGTGGAGTGTCAGTCCTTTTACTTCAGAATATCTGGACGCACATATCTGTGGAAGGTTGAGTTCACCATCTTCTGCTTTTCAAGAGAGTGGTGGGTGAAGGTCTCCCTGCCTGTATTTCCTCATCTTGCTGAGGCAGAGCTCTTTGGGATTTTTTGGGAAAAAGGTAAGCGTATAGTGGCATCTTTTTGTAGATTTTTTTCCCCCTTTCTTTCTTTTTAAAGCCGGGATGTGATTCTACTCATCAAATGCTCTTGTTTCCCTGTATACAAACCTGCTGGAAGACATGGGAGTATTCTGGAATAAATAAGAGGAGAATTTGTTTCTGGGTTTCAACCCTATCAGATCCATAAAGTTTGCTTATAAGTTGTAGTAAAAGCGGAGTTCTGCATCTCTGTAAAGACGCGGTGAGAGAAATCAGAAAACTGAGAGCCACTGGGTATACCTGGTTCACCTTGAGCGTACCCAGGGATTGTCCTAGCTTGTAAAGCACACAGCAATCACATCTGCGGAGATTCTCCAAGGGAAGCAGTGCCTGAAATAAATCCCCAGGTACAGTCTTACCATTTCTGTTCTAAAAGAAGCCCAACTTAGCATTGGAGACTTCATTTTGTTGTACAGTATAAACTTTTAGTAAGTAGTAGACTATTTCTGTCCCGAAGAACTTGCATTATAAGGCCCTGATCTTTCCAATACTTACATGCTTGCTTAACTTTGCATCTCTGAATTGCCTCTTAAATCAATGAGATTACTCACAAGTATAAAGTTATGCCTAAATTTTTTGTAATATGAGAGCACACACAAAGATAGGATGTGAGAAAGGAAGTATCATTATCCTCATCTTGCAGATGAGGAACTGAAGCACAGCAAAATTAAGATCCTGATCCTCCATAGCGTGTATGTGTGCTTAATTTTTAAGCGTACGACTAATTTCCGTCAGGTTCACCGTGCCCTCTGGACCGAAGCATAAGGTCTGGATTTCAGCACCTGTCTCTGCCACTGATTTTAAGTAAGTTACTTAAGTTCTGATCCTGCGGCGTTAAATTCAAGTGCTTAAAAAGCGTGGGACGCGTTTTGCATGGGAGGCGAATGACCAGGTTGAGGTAAAGGAGGTTGATCTGGCCCCTCCAACCTCAGCTCCGAGGCGCTACAGGTGGATGTCTGCATCCGACGGCATGTGACACCCAGCCCTACCGCCGTGTCCGGCTGCTGCCTGCCGTGCCGGGAGACCTCCGAGCCCCGCAGCCGCATCAGCCCGGGCCCGGCAGCTCCCTGCGGGGCGGCGCCGGAGCCCGAACCCTCTCCCGCCTCCCCCGGCTCGGCGTCCCGGTAAAACACCTCGCCAGGTAAAACCCTTCCGCGGAGGTCACCCCCC
>VYZM01023226.1:491939-504081 GCA_013398915.1 Dromas ardeola
AAAAAAAAAAAAAGAAATCATATCCCTAACAATAAAATAAATTTAAGATAAAGAACCAAGTAGAAAGCAAATTTATCCATCGAGTGAGAAGACTGACCATACTGAAGTCAATGGAAGTCCATTGCTGGACATCCTCAGGAGCCAGGATTTCATACCTAATGCACTAATACCTGCAGGAGTCCTCTACCTCCTGGGTACAGCTTCCAGGGAAAGTGACAGGAAGGCAGAAGCATAATGTAGAATTTTACTGACTGTCATAATTCAGTCAGGAAGGACTGATGGATCCCAGTAATTAAACAGAGATCGCTAATCTCTCTGGCCCAATGTAGTGATGGGCAGACAGGGCAGAGGACTCTTCTCTCTTTGCCCTTCATGCTCCCAGTAACGGGAGAAGGTTCGATGCCGATCCTGTGTGCATCATTTATCTCAGCTGCGTATTTCTCAGGGTGGTTACCTACCTCCAAGTGAGCAAAGTGAGTTGATTGCATTTTTAGTAGGTCCCATACTCAGGAGTTGAAGTAGAGAGACAAGGTTGTCATACACCTGTGACTTTCCACCTCGTCTCCCAGCTGCCACTGGTCACTCCAACGATGGTCTGGTTGCATGTTTTGTTACATGAGCATGAATGACACCTTTGTCATTTGTGTTACATGCAGTGTACAATAAAAAACGCAATAGTTTCCATCTCAGCATTACTGTGGCAGTTTTCCTTTCCCTTGTGGACCTTAATACCAAAAACCTGGTTTGCTTGCCACTTCCACTGCATAGCAATGCAGAAATGTAAGTGGAGAATCAATCCACAGAGTTTTACAACAATGCAAAACTTGTTTCTCATCGTTAAAATTGGATAACTCCGAAACAAAGCCAAAACCATTTCCAGACATATTTTATTTGAGCTTAGGTACTTCTTACACTAATGCCACAATCTTGCAGAAAACAAGGAAACGGGTCCAGTCTGTATTTCAGCAACAGAAAACAAGGGCATAATGAATCGTATGCTGTTCTGGCCGATCGTTTTTGGCAGCGTTTTCTTAGGAAGTCCAGAGGATATCAAAAGTCATGGATCACAGCCTAATTGTGTGGCTCTTTGTCAGGAAAAACTTCCACTCAAGACTTGTGGGACTTTTTTTTTTCCTCCCGTTTTTTGTGCAAGAAGAGCTGGGTCCATAGTGAATTTTATTGCTTTGCAGTCAAGATTCACATATGTATTTGATTACATTTTGACCAGTCATTACTTTCTGCTATTATTAAAAGTAATAGAATTAGACTAAAGAAAACATAGTAAAGTAGTAATATGTAGTGTAGCAATAATGGGATCTTTGGAAAAAGTTGTCATCCTTATGAGTGTAGTAAGGCGGAATATGCTGCTGGCAGTCTAGTGGGCTCCCCTGGAATTCCCCTCCCAAGCGACAAACCCCACTTTTCTAGGAAGTATAAAATCACACAGAAAGAAAGGTTTGGGAACGATTTTTTCTTCTCAGAATCCTTCCCCCAAAAAAAGAAAGAGGAGGGGAGGAGACTGCACTGCTGGACAAACACCGTTGGCTTAAATGCAGTTGCTAGATACCTTCAGAAGGATACCAGGAATACATTATGTCAGTTGAGGAGCGGAAGGTAAGGACTCGCGTCAGTTTTTCTGGTAGTATGATTCTTTGGGAAGTGTTTTAAAATGCTTGCAACTCAAGGCAAGAGTCAAAAGAGGAAAGACCTATTCCTCACTGGTATATTTTTCTGTAATCCAAAGATTATGGGTTTTTTCCCCTGCTGGAGGGGAACAGCATTTAGAGATGAGGCAAGATAGGCAGCCTCGGCCTTGCCAGCTTTATGGCAACTTCTAAGCAGGAGGCTACTTGAAATACCTTCCACTCATCCAAGGTAGCTGCAGGAGTTTTATCTCCCTAGTGGCTATCCAGCAAAACGGACTGACTTCAGCTGGGAAACTCCCTGCTTCCAAGGTCAACTGTGGTTTATTGTCCCTGCTTCTGTAATCTGTACATAAACATAACTACAACTTGGAGTCAACAAGAGTTTTGTTTGCTTCCTAAATTTAAACAGAATTATGTTAGCCCCTGAAGGGTATCTTTATTAAAAAGCCCAAGAACCTCTGCCTCCCCCTTCTCCTTTAAAACACACCTTCCTCCATGCTTTAAACTGGTGAGCGAGAAGAGATTGCAGATTTTTTTGCACTGAGCAGGTCACTACCCAACACAGTGTGGTGACTGCAAAGGTAGGTCCTAGTCCTGAAAGACACGTGCCTGTTCTTAGCTTTTTTTGTTTCATTGCAAATTCATGGGGATAGGACAGTGCAGGTTTGGGACCTGCATGGCATGTTCCTGCTTCTTGTATAAATGCCTCAAAAGACCATTCAGACTACAATTTTTGAAGAGCAGTCACACTGAAATTGTCATATTTTTTTAAGCAATGGGAACTGTCCACTTCTTTAGCTTATTTTGAAGCGTATTTCATGTGAAAGATGTACGTTTCTTCGTCTGATCCCAGTTGCTCTAGCTTTCTCAGTAAAAGAGAAACTTGCTCTGTAAGATAGATCTGATTCCCCGCTGCGTTGCTTCATTTTTCCGCTTGTGTCAACTCACTGAGAACAGTGGAGCAATTGCAATATAAAGCTGGAATTGTTGATCGTGGATTGGGTCCACAATATTTGCAAAAGCAGAGTGAGCTAACTGAAACATGTAGTGTGGAGAAACTTGCTAATTCATTTCAATTATAGTAATTTTAGGAGTTATTTTTAGGTTTATTTAGGGGGACAAAAAATCACACAGATCTCTAATACGCTTATTCAGGCTGATAATGTCCTTTAATAACCCGTAACAGCTTGAACAGTTTGAAGGGAAATTAGGAAGCAATTCTGTGATCATGAAGCAGAGTTATTGAAACCTCCTATAATTTGGAAAAATCAACTACAGATATATTGTTGGGGATACCTGGCAATAACAATTCTAGACATAAAGGGATCCTTTCATGTTTTTTCTATTGTGTATTTAAATATGCTCTGCTATGGACATCCTACGCTTTTTAAATCATATATATACATATGGATACAAAAAGTACAGTTTTGTATTTGCTGCTTGCCTCCTCTTGAGTGAGAGCACTGGAAGAATATCCAGGAGCTCAATTTGGCCACATGAGAATGTGCTATGTTCTTAGATTGAGTGCCTTAATTTACACACCTCACCTTTTTTTAGTCACTTTATTTATATGATGGAAATGTGTGCATTTTCTTTGTCATGGTGAATTTATTCCACTTTTCTTCTTGATTTTTAGTGAATAAAGGTGACAGAGTTTAATGAGTTAATAAAATGTGGCCTTAATTAGGAAAATTACCTTCATATTTTTCTCATGTTGTGGAAACAATTTATAATGACTCTGGTCGCAATTCAAAAACTTGAAGGAAGAACCTTTTTCATATTTGTAATGATATCAAGTCCAGTAATTTGCACACAAAGTCAATAAAAGAACGGATTTTTTTTATTATCTTCTTCAATGATGAATTGTTACGTGAATATAGCTCAAACACAGCAGAATGCTAAGAAGAGTGCATATAGAAAACACATTTGTGCATACAAGATGCACTTTTTATCATTTTTCAGTACTTTGACAAAGAATTCCCAAAGAACTGTGAAT
Source organism: Dromas ardeola (assembly GCA_013398915.1). Classification (NCBI taxonomy): domain Eukaryota; kingdom Metazoa; phylum Chordata; class Aves; order Charadriiformes; family Dromadidae; genus Dromas; species Dromas ardeola. The sequence goes on from VYZM01023226.1 coordinate 495,582, forward strand.
TATGTAGGATCTTTGAGACAACTTTTTTTACACCCTCACAATTGTTCACTAACACGGAAATTAATTTTACATGTGCCAGACATATAAATGTTTCATATCTGCACTGTTAGCAGAGTTCGTTTCTTAATCTTGTGTGTTGAATTACAGTGCTTCCTTCATTTTGCAGACAGGAGCTCTCCATTGAAATTTGACTGTATGCTCATAATTGTATTGTCAATTTGTGTAGTTAACCAGAATTTACACTAGGCAGGAATAGAGAAATGACTGAATAAACTAAACATCTCCCTAGACTTTGTAGAAAACGCTGAATATGGAATTAGTGTAGAGGGAGAGAAATTGATCCACTTAGTTTTAACCTTTTTTCTGTTTTAATGCAGTCCTTTGAAAGACCTGGAGGCTTTTTTTAAAACAGAAATGGAAGGACATTGAAGTGCTTATTATGACCCTCAGTTTTTAGTTTTCAGAAAGACCACCTCTCATCTTTGTAGTTATTATTTACATTGAGCTGTGTGATGAGGCGGAAATTAAAAATAGAATTAAAATGGTTCTAAAGTAGAGTCATTCACAGAGATTGTGAAGTCTAGCATATTAAATTACAATAATAAAGCTAATTATCAGCTGCTTGCTGAGATATTGGATGCTTTTAATTAAAACTAGTTTGTAGGATTCTAGCAATATTCTTCAAGTATTTCCACTGGTTGTGCAATACATGCTACCTTTTTAGCCATATTTAACAGCCTTCCTCTTGTGTATTCAGTCGTATGTAGCACATTTGCATGTGAAGTTAAAAATCTATTTAAAAAAAAAAATTAGGTCTTTTGTTTTAAAGGAAACTAAATGTTAAACACTTTTACAGGAGTGTCTTTATTCATCTCCTCTCTCAGTTGTTGGTTCAAACTCATCGACTTCAGTGGATGCAAGAGGCTTGGTTCTGCTAGGTTGAGACCCTCTGGTGCAATTAGAAATGCAGCTGTATTATCGTTATGTAGGTAGATGCAACTCCCAACTTAAAACCAAAAAGACTGAGGACACATACATGATGATACATATCAGTCCTAACCTGTTGTTAGTGTGCAAATTCTCCTGTCCAGGTATGGATGTTCAACTGTACTGTGTTTTTCAGCCTGCAGCCTGGTTTTACTTTATTAATTTACTTATTAAGCTTCTCTTCATGTGTCGTGGGTGGTTGAATCTGGGACCCATCTTAGGAGCTTTGCTTCAGTTTAGGTTTAAAGTGGGTTGGGGTTTTATGTTCTTGGTCGTTGGTTTGGATTTTTAGTTTGCTAAAGCTGCAGCCTATGTGATGAGGAGCAAATGAGACATGTCAAAGACCACAAAGACCAGTGGTGCTCACACACGAGCACTCTGTTAGGGCCAGCTGCTCCAATGACCTGTGCGAGCAGTCCCTTTTCCTGCTGTGGGGCTGCTTGCACAAGCGAGGGTTGCGAAATCGCGCTTTCCCCGCCGTGGCTGTGGAAGCAAGGCTGGGGTTTGCCTCTTTGCTCGTTTGTTTTATCGCAGTTAACCCAGAGCTGCTGCTGCTGAGGAACGTGTGTTCCCCTCTCTTTTTGTATTTGCAAAAGCACCTGCAGGACACCAGGTCCCTTGCAGAAGGTTTCTTCTCCCTCCAGACTTCTTGAGCCCTTGTATTTTCTGCTCAGCGGCTTCGTGTAAAAGTGTACCTGCCCCGGCAGGGTGCACTCAAGACAGAAGTGTTCCTTCAGGCACCCTTCTGTCTACTCAGCAAGGCTACACCTACAAATAGTCAGGAAACATGTCGCTGGACGTGGTGTACGTTTGTGGACTCCTTGCAGCACCAGAAATCAAGCTATCTGTAGATGCTGGGTTTAGGTGTGTTGGTGCAAGTCTAAAGTAGCTCCACAAATGTAAAAATTTGTGATTTCATTTCCACAGTGTAAGTGAGGTCCCATTGTGCTGAGTGTGAAGTATGTGTTGTCCCAGACAAGTCAGTAACTATGTAGCTAGGGAACAAAGAAGAAAACAAAATAGCTAGTCTTCCACATTGGATTAGGTCATTCCATCGAATTATATCGATGGCCCAATCTTGCGATCTTTTAATATCCTAAGACAGCAGGGTTTGTAGAAGGACTGACATGCTTACACCTTTGTTTGAATTGATAAAACACTGTATAAATGCTAAGCATTCATTTTCTTGACAAGGAGGTTTACTTTTGAATTTGCATTGTAAAACAGGAGATGAAATAATAAACCAAGACTTGCAAATAATTAATTTGCTGTATTCTGAAAGATTAGAAAATCTTGACCCTGCGATGACTTCTTCCTATTTACACCCAGAATCCTAAAAGGTCCCAAATCCACTTCTGGATGTAATTGACACCAGGTATAAATGGAGCAGAACTTCAGTGATTCATGGGGTGTATTTTGAAATATTCTTAAGATGTAGCACAAGTTGTATTGTAGACAGAGTTGCAAGGAGCGAAATCGGTCACATGTGAATTTTCTTTGGGCTCAGGATGGTAACCTGGACAAATGGTGACTAATTTAACTCCAATTTTTTTTTTTGTGAGCATGGTCAGTTTGGTGCTTTCTTATTTAAAAAAAAAAAATCAACATAGTCTTCCAGGCTTTTTGTGTGCTGATTATTAATTAGCCTAAGATTGCCACATTTGATTCTTTTTCCAAGGCATTATGGTAGCTTCATCTGTGAATCTGGTATTTGGAGTCTGAAGAGGAAAATGTACAGGTTAGAGTTCTGCATCTGAGAAGACTTGAAGAAACAGTTTTATCTATTTTGAAGGGAACTTTGTAGCCCTTTCAATAAGGGGACAAACTTTGAAGCTATTTGGATTCCTAAAGAGAAGAAATAGCTGTTATCCCCTAGGTGCTGATCCCTCTCCTGTTACAAACGGGGGCTACACACGTTCAGCATTGGAGAGTAAGATTGCTTTGGTCAGCTGCCCACTCAGCTTTTGATTTCTAACTTCGGGCTCCTAAGTTAGCACTTATGCTAGGGATAAATTTGATTCTGTAGATACAACTTACAATGAAAAATTGCAAAACAATTCTTTTTCTTGCCAAAACAGACAGTTATTTAGGCTTTCATGTCATAAATATTTCTAAAACAGTGTTCTTTCAGATAAATCTTTGTAAAGATCTATTAATTTACAAACTGATATCAAGTAGATACTTTGGTGCAAATCTTTATAACCGTACTAAGGGAGCTCTCGCTTTCTGGGAAGTCAGCGGCAATGTTTCTGCTGATTCTACAGCAGAGGAAGAAAAGGAGGGAAAAAAAGGGCATAGTTTTCTATTCATATATTTACTATACCAAAGGCAAAGAGGTAAATTACACTCTTAGCACTTAAAATTTAGCCAAAGACACATTATGCCCAACTCCAGTGTGAAAAACATTTTAACAGTCACAGAGCCAAAACCGATGCACTGCTGTCATTGCAGAATTGGGGTGGGTGGGGGTCCTGTCATGTATTCTTTGCTGATAAAGATTCTAAACTGAAGTTAGCTGGGATTTCATTAGTATTTACCAGATACCACAGGATACTATACTGTTAGAGTATAATCTTCCCCTGGGAGGGGTTCAAAATACCTTTTAGGATTTTTAAAAATTTTGTTGTTTTTTTTTTTTCTTTCATCAATTGGCTTAGTGCTTGTGGATCCTAATCTACGTTTAGGAACCATATTAATTGTTCTAAGTAATCCTTAGGGGAAAAATATCTTTCCCTCATCACTTGTCCACCAACTCTATTTTCTCACTGTGTTTCATCCCCAGGAAATAGGTGATTTTAGGATATTTGGCAAAGCTAATCTAATTCAAGGATAAACATTGAAGTCATCTCTTTGGGAACTGAGGGCATCTGTTTCAGGACAGGCAGTCATCCAACCTCACAGAAAGCAAGCCTTAGGAGTATTCTACTAAAAAAGAAATATAAAATAACCCGTACTCCAGTTTACCTCCATTTAAAAAAAAAATAAAACAATTTGTACTCTAGTTTACCTCTCCATTTAGGAATGGGGAAGTGTTTTCAAATGGAATTCTGCCTGATGCTAGCAAGAGGCAGGAAGGAGTACAGCTGAGAAGTGTGCTGCTTAAGTTGCAGAAATGCTGATCGTAAGACTTGTCATGCCAAAGGCAGGTAAATTCAGGAATATGAAAACAGAAGAAACTTTCTCCTTTGCCAACTCCTCCCCTAGTCGCTCCCAGTCCTGCTGAAGCAACAGGGAGAAGGCAGGTGCAGTTGGAATAAAGTGCCCTTCGTGAGAGTGGCACCCTTCTGCTGGGTATTTTCTTGGGATGTTTTCTTCAGTTGGTTGGGGTTCACTGTACTCTCTGGAAAAATGTATAGTAATCAACTGATTAATAGTAGCTAGGTGACCCTCAAAAGCAGTAATAGATGCACACGCATTTCTTTTTTTCTTCCTTTGTGTTCAGTCATGCTTGCAGGAGAAATAAGGGACTATACCGAGCACTTGTACCATACCACCTGCCATAAATGCACCACATTTCCAGTAACTGAGCAGGCTCCCATTATAGGGTTTTCCCTCCTGTAAGAGAAGCTGCATTTCCCACTGACTACTTCATTAAAAATGGACCTATTGAAAGCTCTTCAGTCCCATAGGAACTGATGCAAATTGTTGAGGGGTAGGTGGCTTTTTGCGTTTTGCATGGCTGTAGTAATTTCTGAGAATTATATATAGACCTTAAACAAATTGCTTGTCTGGAATTAAAGTTTAAGAGCAGAATAAAGCAAGACAGAGCATTATTGGATATTAAGCAGTGCTATGGTATGTGTGCGACGGGCTGAATGCTCTGCGAGAACACCAAACCTTTTTTGCAAACTGCATAGACCAAAATCTGTTCTCCAACCTATCTGTCTGCAGTCCTGCAGTCTACATGCTCTCTTTTTGCAAGTCTAGCATGAACCTGGTGGAGGAAGCCAGCTTTTGCAGGGGGGAGGCAGCAGCATATTGGATCTCAGATGTACTGATGACATTCAGAAGCAAGCGAGGAGACAGTAAAACTTACAAAATGAATAAATATGACCACAGTTATTACGGTTTCCCACTGCAGCTTGTTGGTTAGCAGGTGGAAGATTTTTGGGGGAGAAAAAAATATGAAAGTTAGGCTAAAAATGGTTAGGATAAGCTTTGAACTCTTTCTGTAGGAATTCAAGCCACATCGTCCTCTGCTTCCAGCTCTCAAGAAAATGCATCTTTAATTCCAGGAAACAGGGTTGATGGGGCAGGTATCTCAGTTATAAGGAACAGCAAGGAGCCACCTCCTCTGCTTGGTAGGATGTGAAGCTAGCCACACCAGCTAAAGATGTGACCTAGCATAACATGGCTGAACAAAGAGCCTGTAGGCTTTTTGTCCCCTCCCCACCTGAAACTAGCTCAGCTGCCCATGCCATACTTCAAGGTGGGGACTGGGTTGTGCTGGGACTACCTGCTCTGGCAGCACATCTATTATCCAAGGGGCCACCAGCTGTCTGCAGCCTGTGCTCGAGCCCTGGGACCTGCAGGATCCCCTTCTGACTGAAAACCTGAATTTTGTTTCTACCCCACTAACCCTCCACACGCTTCTCCCTGGTGCTTGTGGTCACTGGTCGCTGGCTCCTCGGAAGATGGTGTGTCGCAAGCGGAGGGCAGGAGCTTCCCGGTATCGCTCACCATGCTGTGGAGCCAGCCATCTGTCAGCAAAACAGGAAGGCATGGGTTCCCTTTCCCTCCTGGGCTCGTTTCGCTATTTTCGGGAGCTGTACTTCTCCCCTGCGCTGGGCTGGTGCGGTCTGAAGGAAGGGCTCCCGGGCAAGCGAGGGGCCAAAGCCTGAAGCTGCTGCTCTGCCCATCTGCTGCGGCTGGAGGTGTATTCATTATTAATGGAGGTAGTGGCGGTTGCTGCTCAGATATGCAGCCCTGCCTGGGTAAATGAGACATTCTTCAGCAAATTGCTTCGTTTTTTGATTGCTGATTGTACGCGTGTCACCAAGCTGACTCAAGGTTCATCGATGCATGCTCAGTAAATTAGAAAGAACATAACTATGGATCAACCAAGAGAATGAATTCTGTGCCTACAATGACCCAGGGCCATTTAATTTTCTGCTTAATTTTGTTGCAGTCAGTTTGCATTTTGGGTTATTATGCAGTAGGAAATTAACAATAAATAACAAATTTGGTCCTCCTGTGCTTGTAATGATATTTTTATAAATCTTTGTAATGCTGTTTTTAAAAGGATCAAGGTCTGTGCCAGTCTGATACTCCAGCAAGTATGCAGGGAGGAAATAAAGAGAAAAATACATTATTCCTCCAAGATAATCTTATAGTTAAATAGCAAAGGGTTTTTTTTTTTTTTTTCTTTCCCCTTCTTTCTCCTTCTCTGTGTGTGTGGGTTTGGTTTTTTTTTTCTTTTTCTGTGTGTGTATGTGTGTGTTATTTTGCATTAACAGAAGGTTCTTCCTCTCTTCTCAGATAACTTGAGGAAAATGGAAACAGATGAGGCTCAAGATATGTCCCAGGTTTCAGGTGAGGTCCTTAACGAATACTTCTACAAAGAAAATCCTAAATTCCTGCCCATCTTTCTAGCACACTACAATGTTTTTCTTGCTGTCAATAAAATTGCTTTGGGTCTTTTTTAAAACCAGAGTGGGAATTGAAGTATAATTAATGATATCAGTTGATATCAAGCCCAACGGTGCATGGATTTTTTTAAAAGGAACTGGGTAAATAAAGAAGTCAAGGGAATATAGAAGCATAGATGTAGTTTTGCATTAAACCTGTATCCCTGAAGCATGGTCAAGTGCACATTTACACTCTTTCTTTTGGGAGCAAGATTCTGATTGTTACAAAATAAATACAGAACAAACAAAGTTCACCAGGTGGGAGAGGGCAAATACTAATTAAAAGCAAGCAAACTGTATTTACCACATAGGGTTTTTTGACGTTTTCCAGAGCATTCAGTTTTACTTATAAACGTTTAAAAAAAGAGGGAGGAAAAAAAAAAAAAGACTGCTTGACATGAGGCTTTACACTTGTAACTGGTTTTGTCCAAAATTATAATATTTTGAAAAATTTTTAAAAGGCAGAGAAGTTAGGTTTCTAAAATTTGCCCTGTAGTGGCATGGATAGGATTTTGCAGTCTTACCCCATATTGATATTCCTATGGGGGGTTTTATTCTTAAGTTCCTTGGAAATTGGTTCCATAAAAAATGGGTCTAGCAAGATAATACGTGTTCATACCACTGCACCTCCGCAGTTGAAAAAGGACAAGTTAGTCTCTTTCCTAGTTTCCCTAATACGTTGGCAGCTGTAACGGTTAATGGCTTTCAGTTTTCAATTTTAGTGTTCAGCCTGGAGCTCGACAGCCCCATCACAGAGGCGGCTCCTGGCAGACACCTGGGCGTGGAGCTCCTTCTTGAGAGGCAGCTCTCGGGCACTGCCAGCTCAGGACCTGGAGGCCAGCTATAGGACATCATGAAGGTCTGGCTACACTGTGGGTGGCTAGGTCACTGGGTTTTCCTGAAATATATGAACACAATTTTGGTTTGGGTTTTGTTTTTTTTTTTCATTTCTCCCTGCTTTCTAAAACTGTTAAGGAGTTTTCTCAAAAACTGGAAGCCAGAACTTTTAGTGTCATCTGAAAATGGAAAATCAAAGACATTTTCCATCTGAAAGAACAGCAATAGAATAATCCTTCACACCAACAGAAGATTTTCAGTTATGTTTAGCGTAGGGAAGTCATTTCTAGTCAGTCCTGTGGAGGCATGTTGCACCCCCCTCCTCAGGTAACAATTTTAAAATTGTAACTGGATATACTTACACATTAGTGTTTTGTTGCATGCTGAAACAATTTGTAAATGAAATAAAACCTCTCCTATACCTGCTGTGCATGGAGCATGTGTGGCCCTAGCAGAAAAAGCAGCAGGGTTTTAATCCTTTACACAGACAAAGCACTGTGGATCTGCTCCAAGCGGTGAGGTGCTGTGATTCGAGCCCAGCTCCTCTGCCTGCTGCAGGAGCCCTTTTCCGCTTGCGTGAGCACCTGGGAGCAGGAGTGCTGACCACCTCTTCCTCTGCACCAGCACAGGCTCCCCTGGATACCCACACCTAACCTTTGTGGTATTTTTGACAACGGCAATTATCTGAGCTCCACACCTGCTACATCTTACCAGGGCATTGCTATTTATTCTTTTGACATGGGGAGGAGCGGTGTGCGAGATGCTGCCTTGAGTCAAGGAGTGGATTAGAAAGTCCCACACTTTTCCTTCCTTATGGTCTGCCTATTCCCGTCAGAGGAAAGATTTGCAAGAAACTTTGCCGTTTCGAATGTTTGTGTATATGTAAATATATATATAATGTATGTATATGTAGGTATATCATTTGTAGCTCTCAAAGTTTTCCAGGATTTGAACCACTGTAGTACTCTCCTTTAGCTTTTCTAGCAAATCATGTGATGAGAATAGTACTAGTCTGTGATGAGAGAGGGTTCTCTTAAAAAAAAAAAAAA
>VYZM01023226.1:504098-527334 GCA_013398915.1 Dromas ardeola
AAAAAAAAAGTATCAGTGTAATAGGAATTTTACCTCTGACAAGAGGCAGACCTCAATAAACAGATTACAGAAAAAAATAATCTGCTTTGAACTCTTCCTGCTGTTCCTGTCACTGAGCATCTGGTACTTTCTGTGAGCAGAGCCTGTGGGTTGTATTGGGTTGTTAGCTGGATTTGTGAACAACCGGACAAAGAAAGAACTTGCTAATTTACTTTCATTTATGATCTGAGCTGTGTGTGAACTCAGCCTTCTGGAAACAGGAGTTTGTCAGATTAGGTTCCACAGATAATTGGCTTTTTATAAGCTCTTACTAGAACTGAAAAGTAGAGGATCTGAAAGTACAGGGATGTTACCTACTTCTTTCTCATAGGCTGGCAAATCCAGAAAGGAGTTTTCCCCCTCTTCTCCTCCTTCTGGGGTTCTATGTGCTTCTAGGATGCTTCCTTATGTTATGAGGGAGCTCTACTATATATTGGGAACCAGTTAGACAGTTGCACAGTTTCAGGAGTGTGAGATTGTCTTGTCAGCTCAAAAACACTTTTATTTATTTCTCCTGCCCTCTGATTAATGCTCGTCAGGTGTAGCTTACTCTCTGAGCCTGTGGAATTAGATGAGTTGGTTCACTAGTACACTTGGTTGTGGTTTTTTTAAAAAAAAAAATAAAATAAAAAATAAAACTTGGGGGGGGTGGGGGGGAGGTGTCTTTGGGTTTTTTTTTGTTTTGTTTTTTAACGCAGAAATAAAATAGGTCTCTTGAAACAGTCTTCTCAGCTCAAGAGCAGTGTTTAGCAGCAATGTGCTTTATGCAGCTGTGGCTGACTCAGGTGTGGCAGGGGTGAGCCAGGCCAAGAGAGTATAAAACAAGTGTGAGTGAGCCAAACCCTGCGTGCGCATAGGCATTCCCACTTCTGGGAATCCAGGCATGGCTGGATCCTAGAGGAACTGAAATACCGTGTGACTAGCGCGGAGTTCACACTTTTTATTTTCCTCTTGAAAGTGATATTTCATGAGGCAAGCAGTTGCAGTTCTGAAATGAGGAGAGAGCTGACATACATTTAACCAAACGGTATCCGGCACCCATACAAGAGAGTCAGAAAACACAGATAATATCTCACTTAACAAGCAGTATTTTTCCTGCCTTCTCAGTTCTATGGCCTAACAGTTCAGGAAGGTGAAAAAACAGTACAAATGTTTCCACATCTAACATAAAAAGATCTCCCTAACACCAACGAGGCTGTGCCACACTCTGCAAAAGCAGGAGGAAGAGTTTTGTGTTTGATGTTCTTGCTAGGTCCTGGGAAGGTGGAAACAAGTGTATCCTGGGCGGCTGTCTCCTACCTGAGAGCCTGGCTTCTGTCCCAGAGCAACTCTCTTCTCATCACTGGAGGTTTGAGGTTCCACTAGTGAATTGGTTTGCAACTGTCATCCAGAAAAATGTGTATGTTGCTTTTCTTGCATAACTTCTTCAGCAGGTCTAGTGTTTCCATAAAAAACGACCCTCAGGTATTAAATACACCCAACGTTAGTTTGTGAAAGGATAGGGAATGAGATTTCTGTACGAAATCCTGCCCTGGCTTTCTTTTTAGCAGTTGTAGTTCCAGCAGCACCATCCTGGCATGAACTGAATTGTTCTCAGAACTCAATGGAGATGTTAAAGAAACACTAGGTGTATCAACGTTGGTAGGAATAAAGGATGCATAAAACCTTACTGGGCTAGGCACTTCGTTCCCTTCCTCTCTTTCCTCATGTCTTCAACTATAATGCTAGGGCAGAGATGAGGAAACTCAAGTAGAGAGAAGCTGAGGGTCTTACCAGGCACCGTTGATAGATTAGGCATTTCTCTCACAGTTTTCATACAGAAATGGCAGTGTTTGGAAATCTGAGACCATCTTTCAGAGCTTCAGAATGAACTGGGGGAATGTATGATACAGCCTGCAGTTAAGTTATCTCCATTTATGACGTAACCAAGGGCACCATGAATCAGCGGCAATACCAGAAACAGAACTTCAACTCTACAGCTCCCTTGTCTTTTTAATTTGATACATCAGATGGCTCTTTATAAAAATTTAAAAAAGACACCCCCCACCCCAAAATTAGATTGCATTGTTTATGCTTTGCTTCTTATTTTTCAGAAAAAGTATAAAATGGGAATGGAATAAATCTATGGTACTTTGCTCTGTTATGTGACATTTTAGTAATTTACCCCTGTATTTGCCACTAGATGGATTTTTTTAGCTCCATCACTTCAACCAGTTATTGTTCTGGACATGCCTGTTAGAAATTAAATGGGAAACTGTTCCCTCCTTTCCTCCACCCCCTTTCCATTTCTAAATTCATTGGCAAAAGGATGTTAGCGAGATTGCATATCTGTAAGATTACCATGCAGTAGTGAACTTATCATGGTGTAACAATTTAGATGTAGTTAAGGCATGAAATACAAATACCATGCTTTAGAATTCAAGACACGAGCTCAACAAATATATCTAGTTTAAATCCACTATTTTTACCCTGCCTTTTTGCATGCAGGGATTTCTCGATCATGTGTAACAGGAAGAAATCAAATGATGTGAAATGAGTCATTAAAGACAAGTTTACTAAGTTTTCTTAACTGCAGTCTCCTGCAAACAGGGAAGCATACCAGATCTTCAGCTTCTGCTCCACCAAGTCTGTGAGGCTAGTCTGATTCAGGCCACCTGGGCAAATGGTTATTAATTTAACAAGTAGAAGATTGATATTTGTTTAGTGAACCAAACAGTTCACCATAAACTGTGAAAGTCCTGGTCTACTAGCAGGTTTCTATTCCAAAAGACTGCTTTGCCTTATCTTCAGAGCCTCCTATTTAGCCTGCTTATTGCAGGATGCCTAATTACACACTAAGAAAGTTTTGATTTTGTTTGCTATCTGTTATCTCATAGCTCTGATATTATGTGTTTATATTGATTTGTAGCCAAAAAAAGCCTTCAGGTTTCTAGGGTGTTCTTCTGAATTTAGACTAAGTGGAAGCATCAGTTTCCATTGTTGTATTTGGGAGCACAATTTGAACCTTGGAAGATGCAGGTGGCTTTTGGTTACTATTACTTTTTAACAAATTTCCTTGACCTGCACATAGTGTCAAGAGAGCTGATTCTGACCAGACTGCCTCTTGCCCCTCATTAAACTTCTGGGGTTTTGTTTTTTTGGGGGGAGAAGTGTTGAAAAAGCAGAAATATTTCAGCTGTCTTTCCTCACCCATGCATCCTACCTGTTAGAGAAACCTCAGCTTGGCAGGATGGGACTTGCACTGGAAAGTTGCTGGCCGTTCTTTAAGTTCCTTACTTCCCATAAAAACAGTGCAGAAAACTACAGGAATAACTAAATAAAGATCTAAACAGTGAATGGCAAAAACTGTTTTAATGAACTTCCTGCTTTTACTTTCCTGTGCTGTAAAATTCATAGTCCTTCTTTTCCATTTACGCAATCCACCTTCACTCTTGCACTCGCATTCAGTGGGTGTGATTTTGCCCATTTAAGAGTAGTCTGCAGAAGCTGGAGATGGGGTGGACCTTATGAAATCATCTAGTCGGTCCCTCTGCCACTGCAGGACTGTTCCTTCCTTACCTTTGAGTCCTCTGGCTGCAGTTTTAGGTCGTTCACCTAATGCCACTCCCGCCACTCCTGCTCAGAGGCTACTCCACAGGCTGATAGGCGCATCATTAAGAATTGCAGTCACCCACTCATTTCGTTCATTTAAACCTAGATTTGTGCAAACAACCCAAGCCAGCTAATTTAGAAGATGACTTAAACCTACCTGTCATTTCCCCCCTGTCATGATCAGTATAGATCAGGAAGCGCAATGCTTTGGTCCATCCAGGAGCCTGGGAGGAAACCGTTTTCTTCTTTCAGGTCAAATCCATAACTGGCATTACCAGACTGTTGTCTCTTCAGTAAGGGGTTTTTTTTTTTTCAATTTTTTCTTTCCTGTGAAGTGATTTCAGAATTATTTAATGTTTGTTTGTTAATGAGGGAATTCTCATTAGAAAAAAAACACTAATTTGCTAGGCCTTTGCGCCATGAAATTACTGCCCCTGCTGGTGTGCTGATTGACACAGGATGTCTAATAGATTGCATCAATGTAAATCGGTAACATCTCCATTTTGGAGACAAAGGTCTTATGTGAACATTATTGAGTTCAAATCCTGTTCTGGGCCTATTCCATTCTTTGCTATTAATGCAAGGACCAGCCTTTTAGTAATGGTCGATGAAACTAATCACTTAGATAATTCTTTTGGTAGTTGTTTCCAAGACATGCTTTTGCCACAGATGTGTGAAGTAAACTTAAAAGAAGCTCTGCAAGACAGCGATAGTACTGTGGGCAGGACATATATGCTGTGACTGAGAGCTAAACCAAGAAACTTCATTTCTGGAAGTGCAGTACTTAGCAAGGGAGTTATTTTCCTTATTGTATTGCATTCTGCACTAAAACAGTTCTGTAATACTTAAAACACACTAAAGCACCAGACTGTTTTCTTCTTCAAAACCTTGTGTACACAAGATACTGGGGTTCGTTTCCTCTTTACAAATAAGATGCAATAAAATCCTTGAAGTCATTTTTTGTCTGCTAATTGTCTATGTTTTAGGAAGTCCCAGGCACTTAATTACTTGTAGGCACAAGGACCAGGCAAAGCTTGATCTGTGGGTATCAGTGAAGCTTGCTGAAGATGTAGTTGAATGTTTAGTTGGAGGTAAATTTTTTTTGGGGGGTAGTTCTGTTAGACCCCCAGAATACGTGTGGGTTAGACTTCACTATGTCATTGAAGCAAATCCGGATGTGCTCTGAAGATGCATTTGTGGAAGAAAGAAGAGTTTTTACAAAAGATGACCCTTTGATAATCTTTGTAATCTGGCAGTCTACATGGACTAAACTGTATCTTCTAAGCATAGCAGTTGAAAAAGTATCCGGGTGTGTTACAAATATCCAAAAGGGTAACACTGATAACTGTGTATCCAGACTGCAGTAAATTTGGAAGAGACATTGGCCATGCATTCTTTTCACAAATATAATTCCCCTGTATTCAAAAGAAGCTTTCTCTGCAGGACAGGAGGTTTTGGTCCAAAGAATGTCATGCTTTTAGTAGTGTTCAGTTTTTTTGTTAAGTTTTATTTGGTTTGTGGTTCCTCTTATGGTATTATTTGAAAATGAGACTACCCCGATGACTCAATGATGCTACTTTCTTCACTACTAGGCAAGGAAAGTCCTCCAATTAGTGATGTCCCAGATGATGCAGATGAACCTATGCCTGTACCAGAGGACCTTTCAACTAGTACTGGAGGACAACAGAATGCTAAGAATGAGAGAGTCTTGGGTAAGATGACTAGTCCACTCTGATAAGAAATACTAGTATATAATATAATATGCCAATAATGTTAATGTACTATATAGTAAGCTGGTGTACAAGCAGGTCCTGTGCCTTTTCATCTTGTTCAGCACAGGATTACTCAGGTGCTTTGTGGGTTGGGGGTTTTTTTTGTGCAACCTTCTCTTGGGGAAAGGCATTCTGAAGGACAGCAAGCCTTTTCATCCACAGAGTAGTTATAAAGATCCTACTATTTATCTTATTTCTAAAGCATGACTGATTGCACGAAATTTTCCCCAGGAAAGATGGTTTTCGTTCTGCATAGGAAATGGAATTAAATATGTGATTCCAGGTCAAAATTATCTGAACTTAAATTTGATAAAGATTCAGTAAACTTTCAGGTATTTATATTATTCTTTTTATTATTTATTTGAATGCTATCTTGAATGTTATCTGCTATTCAGATTTCTCCAGAAATGCCATATTAGAACACACATAGTATTCATATCTTTCAGATTCCAATATCTGATCTTCATTAATCCTTCATTTTTTTTAACTGAGACAACTTTGGGAAACACTTGAATTTTGTTCTTCTAGGTAAAAGTCCACAATTGATAAAGTCTGTTGGATTAAAATAAATTATTGTCCAGACATGATTTTGCAAAATGCTGGTTCTTCTTAGGGATCCCAGACTCTGCACCAAGGACTAGTAATGCTGCTGACCACTGCATGTGTCAGCTCACATGTAGTCCACTGAAAAAGACTAGATGATATTACTTGAGCATGATGCTTGTCTAGTAGTAGGAAAAAAAAAATAAGAAAAAAAAATATGCACAGAATGCTGTGATCAATGCCCTATATCATAAAAATATTTCAGGAGAGTAATGACTATCAAAATATGTTTGTTTATCCACAAATAAAAGTATTACTTAGCATTTTTACATGAGGGTCAGGGTGGAAGACTGCCACCTGGAGATTGCAAGTGCCTTTAAGTGTTATTGTCTAAGGAAGTCAAATAAAGGATGACAGGTGGAAACGGAGGCACAGAAGCCAAAATAACTAAGTCAAGGTAATACAGCAAGACGGTGTCAGCATTAGGAACAGAGCCTACTCCCAAACTCCAGCACTAGCTAGTAGGGAATGCAGCATCTTCAGCATCTTCACTATATTTACAACTTGGTCCCCTCTTACCAAAAACATAAGCGTAAAGTTCAGCTCCTACATTTATATTGACATACTTTATGAACAAATTAATTTTTAAAAATGTGTTCTAATAATCTGATCCCTTACCTTGGTGCTTTTTTCCTCAGTCCAAAGCTCTTTGGACAAAATCTTGCCTTTACTACTTGTGTAGTACTTGTGTATCATCTCAGTAAAAGGAGTTAAGCCTTCTTTCTCCCACAGTAACTAAACCCTACAAAATATTTAAACCTTGATTTAAAAATTAATAATAATTTTTAAAAATCCCTTGTTCAAACCCAAACAAACACACAGGATTTTTGATTGCATTGAATTTACTTCACCTCACAAATATCATACAGAACTAGCAAAGATGAAATTTACATTTGCTGATAATATAACGATTCTCCCGATAGTTCAATTATTTATCAGTATAAACACATATTAAAAGTTTCTGTAATCAATGAAGGAGAAAATGTTATCTTTGGTCCCCTAAATATGATAAGTTCCATCTTTGTTCTCATTAGTTTTACTTTGTGCACTCAGCAATAAATTAGATTTTCCATGTCCTGACTTCAACATTTTTTCTACAGCCACTTTCTCTACCCATAGCTCTTTGGTTTTGAAGGATCACATCTTGTAGTGAGACATTTACCATAGTCAACAGAAACAAAGACAATTTACAGTACTCTGTTTTATGGATGATCTTAACTGTAGATATCAACTCCAGCTCTTGCAATGTTTGTCTTTTCTGTAAAGCTGCATGCACTCTTATCTCTTCTGCTGCTCCTTTTTCTAGCCCTAAACTAACTTTTTGAAAACAGTATAGTGAAAAGATCAATGCTCCCTTTTTTACAAAAAGGGTCTGAACACATGCCCCAAACATAAGGGGCCGTATGGTTGCTATGCACATTCTGGTTCATAATCAGAAGAAAATATACTAGGGATAAACCAATGCCTTTGGAGAGGTGTTTGGCCTGTATGATCCCATAGATGTATTAGCGATGAAGGGGACTGCCTTTCTATGTATGCAGTGGCATGGCAGTGTAGACAGGCTTGGTGTTCAGTGCAAGGCTGTCATCTCTAAGTCCTAAGATCTGTTTCTCATCTCTATTTTCATCACCAAACTTGGGTAGAAAAGGATGATCTGAGTAGTAGCTGAAGTAGTTTGAGGAACAATAGATAGGCAGGTGAGTATTGTAGAGATTCACTGATATTATTTTTTTATATATATATATATATATATTTATCATAACTGGGAGACTGTGGCCTGTGATAACTGACAGGCAATGCAGATGAGCAGATACAACCAGGCAACAATTTTTCTATTTATGACTTTCCTAATGTCCCATCTGCTTCTTTTGTCAAAAGGGAATCCCCTATGCACTTTGTTGCACATCAACATATGATTTACAGGGCATTCCACTTAATCGGTGACACCCTGAGAGATCAGCTGTCCATACGGCATGCACTGAGGAAGGATCACTTGAGTCAGACATTTATCGAAGAGGGCCACTAGGCTCTGGAGGAATTTTTCTGTACATGTAGTGTTATAGAGGTAACAATGGAAATAGCAGTTTGTTAAATGAAAAGAGTAAGTATTTACCTCATCTTACTAAAATTAGGTGAGAAATTTTAATCAGCCTGTGAGATAGAAATGTTCAAATGACCGTTTGCTTACTCAGATTTGTAGTGACACTTCATGAAACCTTTAACCCTAGAGTCAAAAGTTTAATTACCTTTTTCATCAATTTAGCATTTTAAAGGTCAAAGATTAGGGGAAATCAGCTATTTTTAGAAAAGAAAGATAGCCTCTAGTTCCTCTGCGTATTTTCAAAAATCTCCTTTCTTGCTTCTTCCAACCCTAGACTGAGACTTGAACATGGTGCTATAGACCTGATAGAGTGAACCATTTGAAACGTCTTTCCCGCTCTGAGAATGAAGGTCTATTAGCCTTTAGAAGTTAAAGTACGCAATTCAGTTGCCAGATCTTATTGTGTGCCTTCAGAGTTTGAGTGTCTCACTTAAAATGATTAAAGAGGGTTCAAATTTCACAAGGGTGGCATCCAGAGGTTCGTGAAATGTATGCTTTGACTTGTATCCACAGACAAAGGCATCCAAGACATGGATTGCTTCTGACCCATGCAAAAATCATAACCAGGTGTGAAAAGGTCATTTGTGGGAGTAAAGTCATCAACAGTTTCTAGTAATAACCCCAAGCAGCACAGAAAAGCAGAAACCTTTTAAAAGACATGTTCTGGTCGCTGCTATGTGTCTTCATTTCCATGATAATTTGGCTATGTTTTTAATGTTGTAACTCCCAGAATACTACTATGTGTTGAGCAGCTTCCGCCTGCAAACTTCATTCCTGCTGCTTTGTCCACTAGATCTTCTTCCTTCCTTGTCCTCTTCTCTACCTTTAATTTCCTTCTGAGGGTCATCTGGCACCTATAACTTTTTTATTATTTTATTTTTTTTACTCTACTCACCCACCTGCTTCACGTTTAGTTTTTCTAGAAAACACAGGGAACATTTTCAGACAACCAAAAAGCTAGTTCTTCACAGCTCTTTAAGGCACTAGAGACTCTGTTTTGCCATCTCTCCTAAACATCCTTTTGAAATTTTGATCTAAGTTATTTAGAAATGCACATCCCACTGAAATTCCATTCCATTAAGAGTTAGTGCTTTGCAGCCTATTTTGGACAGGCAGCCCTATTTCCTGTGCTAACCTGTAACATAGGACCGGATTTGAAATACCTTCTGCTGATTCTTGCTGTCTCCCTTCAAGTTTCAGGTTAAATGTTGCGTGCACCTTTTGTGGATAATCAGTACTGAACATCCTGTATGTGGTAGATGGTTGCAATTTAGGGCTGTTTCTGCCCTGGGACTGTATCCTAATTCAAGCCATGCATGGGAAGCTAATGATTCAGTGAGCTGTAGGTCAGACCCTACTTCATGCAGAAAAAGCCATTTGCTGCAGTGGTAGCATTTGCCTAGAAAGGCAAGCAGTACCTTCCTTTTTCCATAATTGCCCATACCATAGCTAGCCATCGATGTCTAAAAACCGAAAAGCCATCTTACAGTGTTACTGGCCTCAGAAAGAGGCTGTGGGCTCACCATTTCTGCACAGGCAGCTGTATGATGCTGAAGATGAGCATTAGACTTCCAAATGAAGTCAAGGGTTTCTCACTGAAAGAAGTGAACACCACCATAGTCACAGATTACAGTCTGGACCTGGAATATATAGTGCGTACAGATAGTCTTCTTTCTGAGAGGAAGAGGTGGGGAGAACTCATCTCACAATATTGGGTTGAAACCGTTGGACAACTGACAGAAGACGCTCAAAGTAACAAGTCAATGGAAGACAGATGAGATTTATATGAAGTTATAAACTATTTGTTTGAAATAAAGGACACTAGTATGGGAAGAGACATTAAAAACAAGGAGGTTTTTGACATTTTTCTCCTCCAGTGGGAAATGTCAAGTGACTGTTGTTACCTCCCTTACACAACCCGGTTACTGAAGCAGAAACCTGTGTAGCTGCAGAGCCTCGGTGCCTGGCATCACTGGGAACCTGGCAGTGCTTCCGCATCTTGGGGTCTTCTCTCCTGGCCATGGGCATTAAAAGGTGGTAACCTGCACAAGTAGCTAGTTACTGGTGCAGGCAAGTGTCCTCCCTCTGAGCTGCTTCAGTGCTTTTTTTCCCTTAAAAGGAACTCAAGCATTCGAGAGCACGGACACAAGCATTGCTGAGGGGCCACCAGGTCAACCACGACAGCTTGCCATTACATCAATCTGCTGCAACTCACACATAGCTGGGTGGAGGCAAAGTGTGGAAAGGCTGCAGATGGAGGGGAGAAGGGAGTAAAGCCAAAAGGGGAAGTGCCCCACCCCAGCTTGCAAAATCAGTCCTGTTGCTTGAGACAGGTCCAGCTCGCTGCTCTACCAGCATTTCTGTAGGGCAAGGAAAGGGATGAGGAAAAAGACTGCCAAAGCTAAACATCTTTGTGTGCTCCTCCTGTAGGAGCTCAGTGGTTAAGAAGGCAGTGCGTTGTGTATGAGTAATATAATGCATGTGTGGCATGTGTGTGCGTGGACGCGTAATCATTCAGAGAACTAAAGTAACCTGGAGGGCTGCGTAATGTGTTTTACTTGCTGGAATTTCAGATGGACATCTCTGTTGCTCAAAGCTATGAAAGTGTGTAGGAGCTGATGAGCCTTGGTAAATAATTACTGATAATTGCTGTCTCACCTGATGTAGCCCTACTGTCTCTGAAAGCAGAGAGAAAATTTGTTTCAAGATGGTCTGCAGAGCTTTAAGAATTGTCTTTAACCTTCCACAATGAAACAGGGCTTGAAAGTCCAACTGAGGAGGCATCTGAAGGAATTGAAAAACTCGTAACTAAAATATTTTAGGGACTTTTAAAAATAAGGAAGTTGGGAATCTCCCATCTTGTTTGGTCTGAAGCCCCTATTTCTAGCCCCAAAGTACCAGTCCCCAGTATGGCCTGGCATTGCGTGCTCTGAGATCATGCCGGTATGACTTACCTGTTTTTACAGGGAACGCAGGAGATATTTTTGACAGGATTATTTTCATTTTGTATGGAAAACTCTTTGGGGAATTTGTATAGAGGAGGATGGAGGTGGTTTAGTGGGAGACAGCATATGACAAATTTCATGAATGACCTTATACCTGCTGTATGGGATATACAGTGTATACCAGGCTTCAAAGGTATGTTTTGCATATGCATAGTGTGAAACAGTGTATACGGTATATACATCTAGCTTTACAGGGCCGCTGGGAAGCTGAGGAATTAGCTACACTGCCAGGCACAAGTTCTGCTCAATATAATGACCTAGGACTTAGCAAAATATGCATGAATTTTCCCAAGGCCAGTGAAAAACAGCCCTCTTACTGAAGGCAAATTCCTTTATCAAATTCAAAAATGCTTGCTGCAAGTGATGGAGGGTGAACGTTTTCAAAACAAACTTGCAAGTTGTTTCTCAAAGGGAGGGCAAGCCAGTTTGGAAAGGAGAGCTGGGGCAGAGACTGGGGTAAGCGGGCACATAAAAATTTGTTTTCTCATGCAGCCAGAGAGCATGACAAAAACAAATCCTTGAGAAGAGGATCCTAATTGATCCTAAAAGAGAGCTGTGCTTTTCCAGCGATGTCTTATTTCATCTTGCGAGGAGTTTTTCCTCTCCTTGCCCATTTGGTAGAAGTATGGTTTCTGTTGCCACTGTGTGGCAACATGGCATTGCAGTGGGTGGTGAAGCTATCGGGTTTTTTCCCTTATTTCTCCAGAGCTGTGGAGCTGTGGCTAATTTCATGAGTGCCTGCTGGGTACTGCTACGTTTTCAGAGGGGAACATCAGTGCAAAAACCAGGGAAAGCCTGGGAGCTGTACAAGTTTTGTTGCTTCAGCGCAGAGAAAGCGGCGAGCGTTGTTTAAACTGGAGAGATGCAGTGTGTTTAGCTGTGTGGCTTTTAGGCACGGATACGGAGCCTACTGATCTAATCTGCAGTTAAAGGAAGTTGTCTTTATCTGAGCAGAAGAGATGTGCCTCAGAGATAAGCCCCATTCTAGCTCGGGAGTTAAAATTATCTAGCAGGATCTCAGCCGTGGCTGCAGCACAACTCAGAAATACAGGGCTCTGGCTGGAAGAGGGGCATATTTTAAGCTGGGGGGGCTTATTTTAAGCTTATATTTTAAGACCTCTATAGCTGCAGCTTGCTAAACCCCAGGTTATTTTAAGGTAATGACTCTGCATCAAAAGGTTGGAAGCACCTCCCAACACCAGCTGTCCCTCTATTATGTATAATTTCTTGTTGACTCTTTGTTGTAGGCTTGCTTTTTCCCTTCAGCAAGTTTTTGTTCAACCCATGTGCTCTTCAGGAGTGCACCCTGAGTGAAAAGTTTAACCACTGGACTGAGGCACAGTATAGGGACCACCTACCTCTACAGAGGCACCTTTTTGGAACAAGATGCTGTTTTGATTTTGTTCAGCCTCTCCTCGCATTTCTATAATTTCAGCTCCCGCTGTGGTGCTCCTTGGGAGACCATGTCTTGTTGCAGAGGACCTGCGGTGATGTTCTCCTCTCAGTTGTGAGCTCCCCAGGCTCTGTCCCACTGCAAAATGCGCAAACGCAATGTCACTGTGGCGGCATCCCCGCATTAGAGATTTGCAGGGAAGGATTTACAGCATGGCCATGCCACCACAGGTTTCCCCATTGTAGAACAAGCCGTTTATGGTAAAGAGCGGGGGATGCAGGGAGCTCCTATTTGGAGCTGTAGTCCTAAAGCCGGGACCAAACACCGGGACAGAGTGCAGCAGGACAGAGATTTGTCCCTGAACCTTTCTCATTGAGCTCATTATGTGAGGTGTCTTGAAGCCTACAAAGATGGTCCCTCTGGAAAAAGCTTTGCCTCGCGTGCAGGAGGTGGGTATGCCATAGCAGCCAGCACAGGCTCACCCATTTATGGTGAAGAAGTGTGACCACAACAAGCTGTTAACTTGACAGTGGCGGTAGGGCAGCTAGCACCCCAGGATTTTGGCCTCCAGAGTGAGATTGTTGGAAACTCTGTCCTGCCTCATCTAACTGCCTCCCTGAACAAGCGAGCTAGCAGAGCAGCAGCCCAAAATCAGGTTAGACCTGCAGCCTGCAACGTGAGACACTTTCTGCTACTCCCTCCCCAGCAAGTGAATTCTGTGTTATAGAGGTGCAGGTGCAGGGAACATAATTTCTAGTAACGTAACCCATTTGGGGTGTGCTTCTCTTTCTTTGATTTTCTCACATTTTTAAGTTAGGAATAGTGCCTAGTTCTTGTATCCATTGCAGTTTAGGGATGTGTTTCCCAGAAACATTTAGGTGTCTAAGTTATAGGCATAAGAAGAGATCCCAAGAAGGTATCTAATCTGTTGTCAGACATAGTAACACTATAGGCACCAAATGGGATTTTTGGAAGTGGGTAACTCCTAATCCTTTGGTGTAAATAAGATTTCAACCCTAAAATGCCAAAATCCATACCGAAAAATGGGATTAAGAACCCCATTGAAGGTTTGCAGAGAATTAGTAAATGCAGAGCAAACACAGAATTACTTTCCATTTCCAATAAAAACAAGGGTGATCCAAAAAGAAACACTAAGGTCCAAGTTTTGCTCTTTGTTTTTCACCTTCTGTTTCCCCCGTTTCTCATCCTCCAAAGATAGTCTAAAATTAAGTCATTTGAGAAGTGTAATAAATGTAGCAAAAGTGGAGAAATGTGACAGAATGAATTGACTTCCACTCTTCCAAGCTACATATCAGAGTTTAAAGAGTGGGGGGAAAAAAAAGGAAAGAAAAAAAAAAAAGAGAAGAGACTGAAGAATAAGGAGAACTTTCACATAAGCCATTTTTTTTACCCTGGAAATACTACTTCTGAGGAAGTGGCTCTTACCAGAGTTTTCAGTAACTTCTAGATTATTTTATGGAACGATGTAAGAACTTGCCTGCTCCCTGACCCCTCCTTTTTAAAAAATAAAATAAAAATTGAGAGCTTTAAAAGGAATTGCTAATTCCTTCGTATAACAGAGAGTATCTGCACATGATTTTGCCCTCCCTGCTGATTAAGTAACATAACAGAAATGTTTAATGCAATGGAAAGGTGGGTTTTAGCTAAAGTTGGTGACACTTTCGGCTTGTGTTGCAATTAATAGAAGAGGAAATATTCATTCTCCATATTTCATCATTTAAAAGCATCCTGTATTTGTAAGAAGCTGTGATCAGCCAACATCCCCGCTATGGATTTGAACTTCCCAAATCTTCAGTGGTTTTTGTGTTTTGGTTTTTGTCGAAGCTAAGAGCTTTGTGTTCTGATTTTTAATGATGGCTTAGGGTTTTTTGGAGGGAGATCGGTCCCTTCTCATTCATAGTACTGTGCACCTCAGCATTCTATGGACTGAGTTATTGAGCCTGTTTTTTCCTGCTGTGAATATGTGTTGCAATGCTCGGAAGTGGTGGCAGTGGTTGGTGTTGAAGGAGGATGGTTTCATTAGCAGCGAAATGGGGACTGCCAGCTAGGGAACGCTGCTGGTTTTGCACCTCTCGCTGCATCTGGGTTTTGGAGATATCTTTCCAGATGAGAATTTATCTTCAGGGGAGAATAACACATGGGCATACAGAATTTACAATGAAAAACTAGTTTGCTTTTTTGTAGGGTGGACTGAGACCGACTGCTCAGGTTTTGTGCCCAAATTTGCAAAGGGAAAGAAATACCTAAGTGGAAGCATTGAATTGTCCATGATCCATCCCTACCCTGACCCTCAGCTGGCTCTATTCACAATTCAGGCCATGGATGTTGCTGTCTGTCCTGAGCAGAGCACTCTTCCTGGTTTCCTCAGGCTGAAGCCATGAGCGAAGAGGTGAGAACATCCCTTCTGCACTGACATGGCACCTTCCTTTCTGAGTCAGGGTTTATCCTTTTTCCTCACGGAATCCAAATGATGTTGTAAGCAGCACCTCCCGTGGCTGGACATGGGAGGGGAGGTGGGGAAAACCTGATAGCCAGCGTGGTCACTGGGACTTTGTCTGCTGCAGGTGTGGACTTACAACAATTTATCTAGAAGTCAAATGGGAACTAGTCTTTTCGGGAGGCAGGGGGGAGTTGAGCTTCCTGCCCATTTGTCCACATAATGGCAAGTAGAAATAAAAATGAGAAATTATAATTGTGCTACCAAGGCTTTGGTGGATTTGAAGCTCAACACATGTAAAAGACGAGGAAGGAATAATGGTAGTGAGGCATTACCTATGGTGTAGCCACATATTTGTTTAATCTTACCATTATGTTGCTAGTAGATCCTAGTGAAATTCGTATCCTACCATGGGCTTATGCTGGTGTCAAGTGAATTTTTTTTTCCTCCCTGCAAACAGATTAGAGAAGTCTGATATTGTTTATTCTGTAATTGCACATTATTGGTCTGTAGGTTCACTATACACTGTAACCATTGCTGATATCTTTCCTGTGTGCCATGAAAGAGACTGATTTATAGAATGGTGTTAAAGAGACAATGCAAAAATATTTTTCATTTCTAAAACTTTTTGTAATTCATTTCTTCTATTTAATATTCCCTTTGAAGTTTGAAATGGGCATGTATTTTCCAGCCAACAGGAGCCATTTACTTCATTTTCTCTCTTTTACATGTGTAAATGCATTCACATATACACATGTACATACAAATATATGTCTGTCAGCACACGTAAAATTCTATGCCTGCAAAGTCAAATTCCTCTGTGTGTATGTCCGTGTAAAAAAACTGAAAAAAGGCACACATATGCAAAAGAGCATTTATCTTGAAGGATGAGCTTTTCATTCTCTTTAAGAGGGAAATAAAAGACCTATCAAGTATATACTCTGCAAAATAAATGCATGTCGTAAAAATTATATTTTTTTCAAACCTAAAAGAGGAAAAGGTTAGTTCCTGCTAATTTGTCTGTATCCCTATAAGAAACCTAAGTGTAAATTCCATTTGGGAAGTGGGCAGCAGCTGAGGAAGACGCACTTGTACCCGTTGTGGCTTGTACAGTCTGTGCAGAGCTGCTGGGCTGAGGCAGCTGTGGAGGCAGATGGGGTCATGGTACTGAAAGGGCCACCAGGCAGTTCACAAAGAACCGGGGAGGTGGGGAAAGGAGAGAGAGACCCTTTCAAGCCCTTTATACTGGTGTTCCTCACCCAAGGCAATGCCTTGGAGAGGCTCTCCTGCCTGCCGCTCCTGGCTCAACAGCAAAGGCGTACATGGTCTCTCGGGATTTTCCCCCGCGGTTCATAAGTGCTGTTCATTCCTGCTTTCGTATGTTTTATTTGCTTAATTTCTTACAGCGTTATTCAGCTAATGTCTGTAATGGAGAGTGAGAGAGACCTTGATGAAATGTTTTTTACAGAAGATTCTTTTACAGTCCTGTACCAAATTTAGGGTTGCACTGTGAAACCTTGGAAGATGTCTGGTCCTCACAGCAGAGGGATAGATAGCTGACGTATTGAAATAGTCTAATGGAAAATGCAGATACAATATCTTGTATCTCTCACTTGAGATACAGCTTTCCACTAAAAGCTAACTCGATAACTTTCTTGGAGATGTTTCAGTAGCTAACTGAGCTAACAAATACAAAGGCATGATTAAAGAAACCACTGTAACAGATGTAGTGATGAACACTTCTGCTCTCCCATCCTGGAAAGCAACAGCGATATTCAGGGAATCTCCTTATGCAAGTCTTGGGGAGCTGCAGCTAAGTGCAAAATAACCCTTCTCAAAGGCCAGGCTAGTTGAGCAAAATGCAGACCCTGGCTTTCCTGTGTGCGGACTGGTGTTTGCTGTGCAATGGTGGTTTTTTTAACCCCTCTTGTTTACCCTCAGTGAGACAGAGCACGAATAGTTATATTAGTTGCATACTTCCTGAGAACACAGCGATCCACACATTCTGGGCTGCGGGTTGTGTTTTTCACATTCAGGCATAAGATGGGAGTTCATCAGATAGCAATGGGGAGCTCTAGCAAATAGCATATTTGCATCAGCAGAAAAAAATCTTACAAGACTTGCTGGGAAGGTTCGCCACAGCATGCCACGGTCCTGCACTATGAACAGCCACTGCACATTCATTCGATAGAAAAGATGACAACAGAAAATGAAACTTTTAACGTTCTCTTCTACAAACACTTGAGAAACACGTTACCCTGAAGATGTGAGCCTGTGGCTTTACATCAGCTTCACTGGGACTTCGTGGTGCCTTTGAGGTAACAGAATTTGAAGTTGTGGATGAGCTGTGCTTCATTTGCCCTGGTGGCAAGGAGAGCTCTTGGCACTGCTCTGATGCAAGTGACAATCTTGATTTCTGTTTCCAAGAGTAGAAAGGCCTACCAGTAAGATACTGGGATTTGAGTGCCTTATGTGCTCAGAAATATTCAGCCAGCATGACTTTGTCTTTTTGTATTGGACAAGACAGAAGCAACTTTCCTTGAGATGCTGTCCTCCAAATGAACAAAACATCATTCGTCAGTCCTATATTTTTGTGTCTGGTTGATGACCAGTTTACCAGGTAAAGGTTGATTTTTCTGAAGACCAAATCTGCACACTTGCTGCAGCCTCTGACAAACTTGCCTGGCTATGACCTGTTTCAGCATGTATAACCCAATAGCCCAAACTGTATTTCCAGTTGTATGTGTTCCTAGGTGGTGGAGTTAGCAGGATTTCACTTGCTTTCTTAACCTCACGCTATACTTCACAGCGCAGCACAGCCACAGCACAGATATCAAAGTTTACCTTAGCTAATAAGAAATTGCAACTTCTGTAGAGCTGCTTTGCATTTTAATGGGGGAGATTTTTCACACTTTCCATTTGCTTCACTTCTAGTCCAGTCACACTGCCTGAGCGTTAGTATAAAATTTAGGTGCATTATGAATCCTGGATTGAGTAGTCCTGATGCACTCTCTCTGGCTTGGTAGCAACGAGGAGTTGCAGCTTGGTAGTTCATGGGAAAGAAGAAGGATTCCTAATGTGTAATAGCATATTAGGACACACACTTGGGCGTTTCTATGCTTAGAATCATTTGGGTTTGGTAAAAATGCACTCAATGTCTGTTTCTTTGCAGTATTTGAAAAGCACTTTAAACATAAACTGGGCAGATGCTTTAAAATGCGACAAAAGGGTTCCTCCAAGTAAAAGGCACTTACAGTGTCTAGGACACGCGACTAGGAGCAGAGAGGAAGTTTGACAGAAACTATGCCTGCTAGACATTTTCAAATATTCCATAAGTGCTGAGAGGGCAGGAAATGTCAGGGATGATGGTCTGAACAGATCATCAACCCTTATGGGAAGCCAAGTTTTGATCACACTCTGAATGCCTGGTGCCAGATTTCACAGCACAGGTCTTGTTCTAGTTGTGTGTAATTGCATGTCTTTTATCCATATTAGCTCTTACTGTTTATGTAAGACTGGGAAGGGCATTGATTTGAGCTTTGGCTGTTTCTGCTGTCATTTCTCTGCGATTGTTTTGTTATTTTTATCTATGAATTTGTGTTGTGGCACAGGGTTACTGGAAAAGGAACAGAGCTCTCTTGCTCTAGACACTGCACAAACACCAACAGCACGCCCCAAAGAGCTTGCAATCTAATTAAGGCTATATATACATGATTGATTAATTAAGCCTTACAATTACTAGCTGAGGTAAGTGTGAGGTAGGGCACAATGAGATGTAATCAATTGCGCTGTGGAATCTAAACCATAAATTGTATTCTGGAGACCAGAGAGCGAATTTGGGTTTCCAGTAGCTGCAGCAAAATCATTGTGTGTGTTCTTCCAGGATGCAGTGGGATTGGTTTGGTTCAAAGTACTCAGCTTTGTTTTAAACAATGTGTATCTTTAGCTTGAAAAGTGAGATCGAAAAATACAAAACAGGTAAACATAAACAAATGAAGGATTTGGTGATGGTACATGAGGAAATAAAATAAATATTGGTAGCAAATTATTAGATCATTTTGGGAATCAGGAAATAATGAATATCCTGACTTCTAATTAGCCTAGATCTTAGTACAGAGAAGCAATTCACTGTATCACTTGGACTTTTGGAAGAAGGGGAGGGCTGATTTCCAGCTACGTGCTGTTTTGTACAGGCAGGAGCCCCAGGTTGTGCCATTGCAATGACTGGAATTACAGCCTGGTGCTGGTGTGACAGTGCAGTGAGTGAGGCTGGTCCTGGGAGGGTGGGCAGCTGAGGATGTAAGCCCAAATTTCAGGGGTCAAATCCATACTCCTGTCCAGGCTTTTTTTATTTTTTTGCTGAGATGTTTCTGAAGATCTTTTGCATTACAAAAAAAAAAAATACTCTAGCAATTTGGTTTTGGAGTGAGATTTCACACCTCCTAACTGATCATGTATGAGAAGTGCTACGAAGCTGAACTGGAGATGACACAGTTTTCAGTACTTAGTCATTTCCTACAAAAATGGTACAGGCTGAGCCCCTCTCTTGTTTCCTTTCTCAGGCCACTGACAACTTCTGCCATGCTGCCTGCAGTGTGGCGGGAAATTAAAAACTGGGTTGGATATTTTAAACAGTTCATGCTTTTTTTTACCTTGAGGTAGTTGCCTTTGGGATTTTTACATCTCTCTTGGAACAGTATGGTAGCATGAGAAAAGGCCAGCTGAGGAAATATGTCATTCTTTTCCTACTTCTGCATCATTAGTCTGAAGAAGAAAAAGCCTACTTTTTGACCTTGAGCAATCTCAGAAAAGGGAGAGCTGGCTGAGGGGTCCAAGCACTTGATATCCAGTATTTTATGGGTGTAATTAAGGTTTATTATAATAATATTATTTATTATTATTTGTATAATTCTGTAGGACACATCACAGATTATGGGCAGCATTTTCACAAATACCGAAGTGGTGCATCCTCTCGAGCTACACCTGCTGCCTGCACCATGGTCCCCAGTCACCTTCTGTGGGACACATGCCAGGAGGGTGACCATTGCATGGCCAGATTTCAGTCTCATGTGTTAGGACACTTGACAGGCATGTACCCAGATGTAGGAATCATTCTAGACAGCAACATAGATTTTGAATTTCCCCATTAAAAAAAAAAAAAAAGTCTTAGCCCCATTAAAAAAGAATTGAAAAATGTGTAGATAGGGAAGTAAGGGCACATGATGGATTAAGTGCCTTTCCCATGGCCACACAGGAAGTCTGTGGCCAAGCTAGGAATTAAACCTAGATTTCCTCAGTCTGCATCCAGTGCCCTGTCCCTCTTTGAGGCCATAAAATTGTGTTAGTTATCAAATTCTGTGCAGGCTGAAGCAGAAGGTTACTGTTTGCGAGGAAGAGAATTATTAAAAGATAAGTACTATTTATAATTGGTGAGAAAGTGAGAATCGTTCTGGACCACGTATTGCCCATTTCTATTGCTATTTAATGTTCTCTTTTTTCCAAGTTTACATCAGCATAAAAATCCCCTTGTGGTATTGCTCCTTAACCAAGCAAACTACTCATGCCTTTCCTTATGGCTAGGATTGCAGTAGAGGCCAATGCTTAGCTGTTTCCAGCTGTCCTGGTCTAACAGTAAGTAACATTATGACTGGCTTGACAGGAAAATGATCATGCTTCTGCCCCTTTTGCTTGACATTTCTCATCCAAAATCAAGTAGAGAAATTGCATCTGTTTGCTCTGGAGAACATCCATAGCTGAGTTCTCTCTTACAATACTCATTTGGCTGGACATGGCATTGTTTCTGGAACAGCTGCATGACTGGCTTTTGTCTTTGGAAATGCTGAACTAAATCAAGAGGGGCTCCACTGAAGTTAAAACCAGACCAGAACTAGTAAAGCCAAAAGATGTCAGGTCATGGCCTTCAAACTCAAAATATACACCAGCCTTTCTCTGTAGTAGGTAGGACATGACAAGCTAGGCAAACCTTACAATGCTCATGGTCCCTCTCACATAGGTGTACATGGGTATTACACAGCTTGGTCACCCTGCCATCCCTAGAAAAATAATGCAGTGTATAAACTATGCCACTGTGAACTAGAGGTATTGGTGCTATTTCAATAGGGAAGTGGAAGAGCAGTCAGGGCTGCAGGATGAGACACGCAGTGCAGGTCTCCAACAGTCATAATGTCTAAGGGACTGTTGCCATTTGCAACAGAGGAAACTGCTAACTCCTTTCTACGCAGGTAAAGTCATCTCTCCTCTGTCCCACATGTCCCAAAATACATTAACTTTAGCCAAAGAACTGCACACTGATCGAGTGGCCCAGAAGGTGTTTCCTAATTCACATAGATAAATGGTAGGGAAAATAGCTGAGCCTGTTTATGATCTCTGTGCAAGAGTGTTTCAAAGAAAGTGAAGCCTCATTAATACCCATTTCTTATCACCTCCTGACAGCCTCCTTTTGTGGGGGAATAGCCACAAATGGTTTTGAACGAGCTCTTCCAACAGGGTAGCTTTCATGCAGTGATGAACAAATAATTATACCGCAGTACACCTTTGTGTAACACTCCTGTCTTCATTTACATGCAGGATTTCACCACTGTCTTCCTGAGAAACTACAAAATTCAGTTAGCCACCAGATAAGATAAAGTCTGGAGCTTGACTCAAAAGGGATACATAACTATTAGTGTTGTGATATTTATAGAGGGTCATTTCTCAAGGTTTTACTTTCTGCTCAGCCCTTTATCAGACAAATTGTTGCTGAAAAGTCCCTGAGAGACTGTAAAAAAAATGGGTCCTGCCCTGTTCTTAAAGAGGTTCATGTTCTGCTTTGTATTTCTTTTGCCTGCAAATGGAGAAGAGAAAATTCTTCATGCGAATTTCAAACACTTTCTGCTCCAGCCAAGTTTCATTCTGAACAAGTGGGAGAGAACGGTACATGATCTCAGTGGAAGGACTTCCTAAGCTGTCTGTTCCATCCGCTGGCCGCCGGGCAGGATTGCCCAGTTAGGCAATCCCTACTCTGCTTTAGCCAATTTCCTTCTGTACTCTTCCATCACTCTGTCCTCCATGGCTGCCTTCAGCAAGTAAGACTATTGCCTAATCAAGCCTTCTCACCCGGAGGCTAGGCATTTTGAGGCCTTTTCTTCATGTTTGATTTCCCTCTTTTCTTTCTCAGTGTGATTTGAGGAGTCCCTCCTCTTGGTTGATATGAAGATAAGGAGACAGGTGTAGTAGTTTCAGGTTTGATGCAGTCCAGCCGCACACAGAGCAGCACCGTTTGGTAACTGCTTTAAAGTAGGTGGGAAGGGGAATACAGGCCAAGTGGGTGAAAGTCGGAGAGGAATAGTAATCTAGAAGATTGCTGCAGATGCAGAAAAGCCTAAGCCTATGTATTTTTTGTTTGTTTTAATTTTTTTTTCTGCTAAGCCACCAAGTATAATTCCTGGTCTGTGCTTCCCTTTCTGTCACTTCTCCATAATTCTTAGCATTTCAGTTGGGCTGCTGTCTCTCGGCTGCTTCCTCTTTTCCTGCTTTCCTATATTTCATTATTTGCCCTTCTTCCTCTTCGAGTGCTTTTACAACAGAGTGAGGAGGATGTGGAAACCCAGTTACAATATGACACACAAACTGCAGTGTCACAACTGCAGCTCTTCGGTTTCACCTCCGGGAGTGTGCAGAAGCAGGTCAGGGTGGAGAGGCAGGAGTGAGGGGCTGAGGGAAAGAAGGGAGAGATTTATAAATAGGGAAATGACAGAAAGTCACAAGGTTTCCAGCTTGGGAACTTGGGATAATGGCTTTCCACACAGTTTAAGATAATCCCAAACTGAATCATTGCTGTGTCCTTGAATGCAAAGGAGAGATGGCAGTCTGTGCCAGTCTAAGTGTCTCACACAATACTGCTGACACAGAGAGGATATCGCCCTGATGTGTTTCTGGACTTGCCTGTAGAGACATGAAAGCTGAGCAGACCTGTAGGCCTGTATTGTGCACAGCTCATAGCATTGCCCTTTCAACAAAGACAAACAAAAACAAACCAAAAGAAAAATGAAGAAAAAAAAACAATAGAACTTAAAAGGAAAAATTATTCTTACTGCCCACATCTGTGTGTGAAGTAAACTTTTGGAAGACGCTGTGGATGAAAATGAGGAGGTGCTGTAGCTTTGTTGAGATATCAGGCAGCTGGGAAAACTCACTCCCACGGACTTTGCTCCAACTACTTGGAGCAAAGAGGCGCCCCCTCCCCTCCCTTTTTTCCCCTCTTCCTCTCTCTCC
>VYZM01023226.1:527465-560562 GCA_013398915.1 Dromas ardeola
GGTCTCTTAGAAGCCTTTCAACTCGGTTTTACATCGTAAATTTACATCATAGCAACTGGTGTAGGACTAGCTCCAAACTTCTAGGCCATGACAGATGCTAAGGAGATAAACAACTGTGGGGTGGGAGGAAATGGGTAATATGTCCAGACTGCTCTCTGTGTTTGTGGAAGGAGTTAGAGGAACAGTAGATAGAGGTTTCCTGTTAAGCCGGACAAGGGGGAAGCTGTGATGTTTCTCAGCTATGGCTGCGATTGGACTCAAGCTCAACAGCATTCTCAGTGTGGGTTTGCTGTTTCTCCATCCCCCATGAGAAGTTCAGGTTGTCTTAAAAATCTGGATATCACTAAAAGTCAGGGAGACTTAAGCTCCCAAATCATTTAGATACTTCAAAATTGCTGTCCACTGGGTGCTGCAGTGGAAAAAAGGTTTGATAGTCTCCCTCTGCTGCAGATTGGGAAGCAATGCCTGAACCAGCTCTGAGCTTTGAAATTAGAATACGCCAATACATGTACTTTTTGTTAAACACTTCTCCGCTGACCAACTTACAGGTTATGGCAAACAGACTTTGTGAGGAGCTAACAAATGCCTGCCTGCATGTGCATGCTAAACAAAGGGTGGTCCTGATGTTTAGGGATGACTGGATGCCCAGGATTCAGATATGGAGCTTGAGACAGTGGTCTGATTTCTCAGTGATCAGTGTTTTCCAGGCTGATCTGTTTTCTGGTAATCTCGTTTCATTAGTGTCTGAAGCTGGAGAGCCCCAAAACATCAGTTGTTTTTGTAAAAAATATTTTGTTGATGGACAAATGTTAAAATAATTGGTAGGCATATTGAAATGAGTGGAAGAGTTTAGAGAAATTCAAGCGGTATTTGAATTAATTAATTAATTAACTTAATTAATTAAAGCACATTAGGTTATTCTTTTCTATACCTCAGCCAGAAATGAAGACCTTGATGGAAGAATTTCTGTGGTCTGAAATATGTAGGTTTCTCCTGTTTATAATTGTCAGTTTTGGGCTATTTATGAAAATTTAGTCTAAAGTGGTGCTATTGGAGACCATTTAATTCAACAACTATTATTCTGAAAGCCAAAAGGCTGGTGAAGCTCTGACAGCAACGTGTTGGCTTGGATGCTTTGTTGATCTATCCATGTTAAGAAAACAGTTGGAATTTGATGTAAGGTAGGGATACGAAGCATGATGATTGTGATCTTGACTGTGTTTCCAGTGAGTTTCAAATGTCAGATTACTCGTTCAAGAGAGTGGTAAAATAATTTTAGAACGCCCTTTTACATTCAGCAATCTTGCTGAAAATTTGTTCAGGGTTTGAGGAAGCTGCACCTGAGTGGATTGCCGTATTGTCCTTTCTCCTCTGGAGGCATGATGATACCTGCACCAGAAACCCAACCAAACCTCATCTTGGAGTTCCTTTCTCATTTTGGAGATAACCTTCAGGACAGGAATAGGGACTCCTAAATTCAGTAGTTTCAAATCACAACTGTGGTGTGCTTGCAGAGCAGAGTTAGGAAGTTCAGCTAGGATGCCATTCCTGATGTAATATCTTTTGCATATAGAAAATTCTTTAGACTGAAAGCCTGTCATGTTTTTGCCCACATCTTTCTGAGAAACTGTAAATTTTTTTAATAATCTCTCCTTCTTTTTACGTCAGATGTTGCAGAAAGCTAGTGAAATCTAGGTTTCTCTCTTAGCATTGTGTCCAAAGACCCAAGGAAACAGTATACAACTTTGCAATTGTTTGATGCCTCACAGAAGAGGCATCCAATGTCAGGGATGACTTCTTGTAGCACTGATATGGTTAAGGTTGAATTCTGTTCAGGGAAGGGAAGGAGGGCTTGTTTTTCCTGAGGTAAAAGCAAGGAAACAGCAGGCATTAAAAATGGCCAAGGAAGTGAGGAAAGACAAGAATTCTTTTAAAAATGTCAACTGAACTGAGTTTGCAGACTTCCGAAATTATTCAGATCTCTGAGTGTTTGAGAGTCTCCCAGCATCATTTGGGGTCTCTTGCCATTTCAACACAGAGGTCTGGTTGACTGAGGGGGACTCCAGGTCCCTGTAGCAAAGCATTGGCTGCAATACATAGTAGAAAAGAATTAATTTTGTCCTGATATTTTTTTCTTCAGGAGCTACCTGGTACGTCTGCATTCAGAGAGTTTCTTTAGGATTTTTGTAGAACAATTTATGCCTCTTCCCCAGAAGGTGTAGATTAGGATTTCCTTTCATTGGACTGTTAAGCACACTGTAAACAGGTAAACATCAGTTTACATTGCAAAACCTTCTGGCAATATTTCTACAACTCAAAAAGAATAAACTTAATAGCCTCAGTGGATACTTCTGGAAAAATAAATGAGCACTCAGGACTAACATGATCTAAAGCAGACTACCTCAGGATTACCTTCTTTGCATAGTCCTAAGAGAGATCATCTAGTTTTTATTACTCATAAAGCGATGACTACATTTGATCTGCTTTAGTCTAGAATAAACGTTCAGTATCCCTGGGTTTTTTTTTCCCCTGTCCAGTGAGGGGGGCACAGAGGACTCTGCTCTGCAATTTGCTTTATGAGTAGGCAAGATAATAAAATTGTCATGAAATATTCCTTCTGAAGTGCTGAAATGGGAAGGTCCCTCTCTATTTCATCCTCCGACCTCTTCTCGAAAGAGGAGACTGACAATGCATAGCCTGGGCACAGCACCCATAGGCACCTCCCCAAACCTAAACACAGCTGCTTGGTCTAATTTTAGATCTACTGACCCTTTGACAGCTGGGGAACTATTGACACTTGCGTAAAATAGCGCTCCAGACATCATCACGGTAGCTAAACCGTCCATGGTAAAAGTCCCCGCGTCCGTCTTGCTGACAGTGAGGGCACAGTACATTAAATGTTCACATGGGTGGACTTGCGAGGGCCTGATCCTGAGCCAGGGTAGCTCTGTGCCGCTCCAGGGACAAAATTAAAGACATGTAAGCAGCTCACTGAGCTGGAGCGTGAAAAGGGGAAGGTTTGCAAGGGGCTAACTTTGCATTCAGGGAAAGGCAAATTTAGGTGCTCTGAAGCAATATACAAAACAGTTCACCTCCCTGCCTGTTCCTGTGCCCCCAGCCCCCACCCCGGTGCTGTACAGCGAGATGGGGAGCTCTGTCCTCCTCTTCCTACCGCAGACCCAAGGGCACTTCATTGGTCCCAAGCGGTAGCTTTCTCCTGCAGGGTAACAACTGCTGTCTTCAGCTGGTACAGGTCTGACTGACACCCTCTGTACGTGTTCAGATTTCATTTCTCTTGGTCAGCCAGGCTGAAAATCCCCCTGCTACAGTTCACACCATTTGTATGTTACTGATCACCTTAAGTGTGTAGCTGTGCTTTACTCACTGCATTTCTGCATTTGTTAAGCCCGTTTCGTTGGCTAGGGATCCCCACAACAACACACCGGTTTGCAGCAGGGTAAGGACAACTTCCAACCATGACAGCATGGCTTCACACAAGAACCTGCCTGTCTCTCCCATCTGTCAGGAGCTCCTTTAGTCTCCTTGTTAAATCTCAATGTAGCCGCTCTCTTCTCCAAAACACTAATCTTTGCGGGTGCACACTCTTCACGTTTTCCCAGGCTATTGCCTGCCATTAGCTAGAGTTTTGTTGCATTACTTGAGGACACCCATGAATTTCACCAAAGCATGCTTTGTGGAAGGATTAGAGAAGGGGGATGCCTTATAAATGTTAGATTATCGTACGTCTGAGACCCTGCTTCTCTTGGGTAACTGTTGCTGTGTGGGAAGAGCATAAGCCACAACTTGTGCCTATACACATTTCCGAAGAAGGTGCGTTTCTTCACAGATGCCAGACTCGGCATATAAGCATCTGTATCCACACAGATATACCCGTGTGAACCAGGAATGTTTTCATATATGGTAGTGTTTTTACCTCACTGTTTTGTATTGTTGCTTCAGGTTACTTTGCTTTTTAAAACTTTCTTGCTAAATGCCCTTTTGCTACTTCCTCATTCTTTAATGCCCGCATTAAAAAAAATCTGATGGAAGCAGAAGAGACAAAGATGTTGAAGATGAGAAGCTCTGTTCTTGCCATCATTTGTCAGCAAACCTTTCCCTCCCATTTGAAAATCTTCCCAGCTTACTTCTCAAAACAGAAAATTGTCAATAAAGTCTGTTACCAGCAAGCCTGCAGCAGTTCCCTTAGCTTCTCCATCACGCAGCCAGCAGAAGACGCAGAGCACTTCATATAGAGGAAGCATGGGTTACACATACATGTGGAACTTGAGAAATAGGTTTAGCATGGCTTTTCTTGATAATGCTCTTTCTCTCACCTTTAAAACTTAGTTTTACTGGTAATTCAGATGAGGAACATCAAGCAGCCAAGTAGTTAACAGTCCTTTGAAAAAACAACGTGAATCCAGTACAAAATGTACCAGTGAGTAGCACAACAAAGACAGTACCTATGAACTAGATCAGCCCCTTGGCTTGGTTACAGATCATTTCCTGCTGAAGCACAAATTCAGAAAGATACATAAAAGGCACCTAGCTTCAAGTGTGTGAGGAGATTTCCAGGGCATTATTTGAATCTGTCTTTAACCTGTCCATCTTTACTGATGCACTAGAGGATTGCCATAAGTAGCCAGTGGGAGGTAACTGGGAGTCTGCACCGTGGAGCAAGAGCCACTTTTTGTACCTAGAGAGGACATGCTTCGTGGGTTGTTTTGTTCACTTGTTTGCACTCCCTACGGTTTGATCTCATTGCAGCCCCCGGAAAACCATGTCGATGTGTTTTGCAATGCATTGAGCACAGCTCCCTGCTGCTGCAGCCGAGCCGTACACGCTGGCGGGGGCTGGCACGGGCACTGGCACGCCAGGGACCTCCCCGTGGGCAGCAGCGGGAGGAAATGGCAGTGGCGGGCGATGACATGGGTGGAGCTCCTCACACTGGTTGTCCCGTGGGAGATAGCTTATCTGGGGACGCCTGTGTTTCTGGAATAATATTCATTTGATTGAAAGCCAAAATTAGAGTAGGGAAGAAATTGGCTGCCAAGGGCTGATTGGCACTTGGAGTCAAAGGAGGGGCTGCACGGACCCCATGGGGAGGATCTCCTTATCCGTCGGCACCAGTCTGCTCTCCCTGCAGGTGTGCCCCAGTGGTTCCTCCTACTACTCTTCTTTCTGTTATTTTTGTTTCCCTTTAAAAAGCCAGCTGAGAGCCTCTCATTAAGAAGCCTTCGTTTTTATCTGTTGTCCCCTCTTCGCCATGTTGCAGCCTGAAGTAGAGCCTTGCTCTCCTGTGGAGAGCCTTCAGCTCTTTTGAGCAAAACAGTAAGGTGCCAGCACCACGTTGCTGGGCTGCCTTGCCGGCTCTCGGCATTCGCCTCCCACTGTGCTAGTGATGTCTCTGTCCTGTGACAGAGTCCTGTCTGGGTCCTGTCTTAACAGAAGCCCTGTGTAACAGCTTGTGCAACATGGGCTGCATACAGCCCCTTTTATTTATTGATGTATTTCCGTTTGTCCATAGCAATTAAGCTGCATTGTAGGCTCTAACTTTTTAGGCAATTGTGAGCTGCCTCTAACTTTCAGCATTTTAGACATGCAGACACTACAAATGCTTGATTAACTGGGCAATGCAGTGCTATATGTAAAAAGGAAGGGGCAAAGCAGTCATTTTTAAGAGCACTTGGATGCATCTGCTTTTTCTATAGCTACATAACTAATTAGTTTGAATTAGTCCCACCTATACTGTGTTGTGTCTTCTGAATTTTACTGAAGGGCTAAAGCCATTACATAACTAATTATGGTTACTCATCCCAGACCTTTTGTTGGCCTTTTTTACACCTACATGATTCTTCATGTCACTTCAGAAGATCATAAGGGAAAGATGCTATTAATGGAAACACAATTTAAGTTAAAGTATTGGTCTTTGTTCTTGTCAAGCCCAGCTAGTGAATACTGACTCCTTAAATATTCTGTGGACAAACTTGCTTGTGTGCCTTACATGTCTGAGAATGGCATCCTCCACCCTCAGCGCTCTTATGTAGTGAGAACAGAACTGATGCCACAGCAAATGACCGTGATTTAAAAAGAAAAAGGGGAAGGTTTGGATTTCAGGTCATAGCCAAGCGCTAGAATTCAGTGCACTGTAACAAAACAGAATAGCTGTTATGTCTTATACCAGAAATAACAGCTGGAATTGCTGGCAATATTCTTTTCTCTGGTTTTTGCACCTATATAAACAGGAAGAGATCCTGGCTGCCTTTGTTGACACATGTTGGCATGCTGAGGTGATTTATTTTGGTCTGATGGGCTTTTTTCATCTTACTCAGCCTTTTTAGCAACACTTACTATAACTTGCTATAAAGGATGGTGTTTAAGGTTTTCTCCTCCTCACCATAACAGTGCTAATCCACAGTTCATATCAGACAGGTATTGTCGCAGCTTCATCTGTCAACTGCTTGAATAGTTATGGTGCCTTCATGAAAAACTCTTCTTGGGCTTTAAAGCTACCATTTAAACATCGACTAATCACAACAAAGTCCTTATGACTTGTCTTTGAATAACAAATAAGCCATTCAAACAAAAAATCACGTGCACTCACATGATTTGAAGCAACTTGAAGAAAGGTCTTCTCTTTGCTGTTGGCTTCGTAGTACGAGCAAGACATTGCATGGACCAAAAATCAGATTATTGTGGTTATTTTCAAAGAAAGGCTAAAGGACAACTTCTTAAAGGCAAGTGTATGCCACAAGATGCAGTTAAGTACCTACTGGGATACAAGTACTAAAGATGCTCAAATCCGATTAAAAATCAAAGGGAGTTAGGGAATTCGATTGTTAAAATGCCCCAGAAGCTTCAGTGTGACCTGTCTCTCTCTGTTACACTCTGAATTCCTTTGATAGTTAGGTCTTATGCTTTTTTCTTCTTTAAAAATCCCACTGGAGAAGAATATGACTTGGAAGGTAAATGTCCCCTTCCAAATGGGATTTTGGCCCATGTACCTGTGCTGGTGACAGAGAGTCACAAAACTGAAAGGACTTTACATCTGGGAGGGAGTTGCATAGCTATAAGAGAAGATAAATTGGCAATGGATCGAAAACAAGTGGCTAATTCTTCACATGCTTTTTTTTTCAGCTGCTTATTTCTCTGCCCTTTAAAAGCCACCCACCACATCCTGTTTCCCAGGAGGTCCATTTGATTTCTCCTTTCTCCCCGCTACTGAGTCTTTCACTCTGCAAAACGCCTCCCTTCCCTTGCCACATTGCTCAACTCTTTCCAGGGAAGTGTGACTGTCACCTCGCCCTCCATCCTGCCTTCTCGCCTGTCCCTGCCTGAGTCTTGTGCTGAGCCAGCTACGCTGCTCTTCAGTGATAAATCATATCGTCACCCCTTTCCCCTTTGACATGTCAATTCTTTTTTTTTTTTCCAAATACTTGCATAAGCTGCCTTTAAGCATAGAATACAGAACAGGCTTTGTAACGTAAATTTCAAATGCTCTTCAGAGAATCCTGAGTGAAGCTCACAGTAAACATCAGAAAGCACAAGAGACCCAGCCAGTGCCCTGCTTTTGGGGAACTTTTCCACACTCTGGGTAGGTAAAAAGGGAGCAGGGGAGAGCTGTCAGTTCAGTGACACTGATGCACTTCACACTCCTTGCACACAAAAAAAAAATGGTTTGGATTAAATTCCCCTGAACTGCAATAATGTGTACAAAGAGAGTAAAGTAGAGAGCCTTTTCAGGTCATCTCCAACCAAATTGAAGTAAATTAATTAATGAGTAATGTCTTAATGGTGTTAGATGAGCCAATGAGAAATTATTACCATGAACTATTGTAGAGCTAATTAATGTCTGCATGTGTGTGTACATAGATATGGATGTACACAGAAATTATTTCTACAAAGACTGTATCGAGTAACTGTGTGAGAGACTTGTACAAATACTGAGTGTGTTCTTGTTCAGTGCATCTGAAAAGTCTGATTCCCAGGTATTTGTCACATCACCAGTGCTCCAAGAGTGATTTTCCCTTCTATAGCAAGGGAGGGACAGGAACCTCTCTCACAAAAGGAACAGAAAACACTGTTGATTTTTATTTTCATTCTAAGTTTCCAGAAAAAAAAAATTGTATAGCCTGCCTTCTCATTTCTCATTCAGATTTAATAAAAATCCTTAGTATTTCTAC
Source organism: Dromas ardeola (assembly GCA_013398915.1). Classification (NCBI taxonomy): domain Eukaryota; kingdom Metazoa; phylum Chordata; class Aves; order Charadriiformes; family Dromadidae; genus Dromas; species Dromas ardeola. The sequence goes on from VYZM01023226.1 coordinate 535,649, forward strand.
TGGAGCAATTTTTCTCTCCTGTTGTGTTTCCTACACCAGTGGGTCTTTTTTTCACCAGTTTTTATTTGGAAAACAGGATTGCAAAAAGTGCTATGTTTGAACATGAAGAGATTTTGTTTGTTAATTAGACCTATAGAATCTCCGTGAGGACCCAGGGAGAGGCGGGTGACCTCACCGTCCATCAGCTGTCACTGGCAAAGTGAGCTCCGCACATGAACCGAGCCCCTGCCATGAGATGCACTGCCGAAGGGATGCGCTTGTAAGGGCATCCTGGGTGCTCGGCCTTGTCTGCTTGCGGACGTTCATTGAGACACACAGCTATGGCAGTCCAGGGGCATAGCTGCAGAGAGCTTTAGTGGAGATTGACTGGATCGATATCCCTATCATTGCTTATGTCAATTGATGAACTCCATCATTACTTGTATCAGTGTGCCCCATGGCATGTTAATTTGCACTTGGCTACCATAATATGCAGGGTATAGTGTGTTTGTGCAGCCACTTTTGTGTAGATACATTGTGAGAACAAGCCTTAGAAATACAAACAAAAAGTGTGCCAAAAAGTATGCACAATAATAGATATATAAAATTGAACTCCCTCTTCTTCCATTGCATAAGACCAGCAGGCGTGAAAGGGAAAACAATGCAATTTCACTTTTTTTAACTGCAGTGACTAGAAACAAGGAGGTATAAAGAAGAGATCTCTGGTACACAAAGAGGGCATGTGGGCAAAAAATAAATCCTGATAGAAAGCTTGCACTGTAGGGACCCGCAGTTTCCTTAGGGGCAGGAGAAGGCTGGGTTAGGTGCTCTGCTCCTGTTGACCTTTTCTATACACTTTAGCAAAAGTTCCACTTGACTTCAGCAGGAGTTAACCTGCAAGCAAGGGGAATACCCGAGAGATTATGCATTTAGAAAACATGTTAAAACTTGTGGGATGTTTTGGAAGAAAGGGGCATTTTTACAAATGGGAATTGTTCTGGGTAGGTCAGGATTCCCCTGCCAGCTGTGCTGCTGCTGTTCCTGCTTCATCCTAAACTGCTTGTGTTGCTTCTGTGATGATAGTTCTGTCTTTCTCCTAGGTGTTTCTCTTATAGCAATAATGCCATCTTCTTTTACATTTACTGCTAGCAGTACCACAAACCAGCATCCTGTTTGCCTTCTTTATTGCAGCTGCATACGGGCCAGAAGGCTTTAGGGACTTTCATGCAATAATTCCCAAATCTTTTTCCCGTAAGTATACTGCAAACTCAGTATTTCCATCTAGTTCCTACTTTTATGATTTTTGTTTGTGTCATTTCACTTCTCAGTAATATACGTTTGTCTGCATACGCTACCAAAAGGCTTAAGTAGTCTGATCTTTTTGCTTTGTTTGCATGTATTTTGTTTTAACTTAACAAAAAGCCTACTTCAAAAGGCTCCTTCTCCAAATCCCTGGCAGGCAAGGAACCTGTAATTGTTTTGTATAAATATATTTACATTCAAATTATTATTCTTATAATTAAGAGAAAAAATTGGTGTGTGAATTCTGGAAAATCTCTCATATGCTCAAGCCAAATAGTTCTACTGCTTCTGTTCGCCACGGTGAAAACAGCAGTACAGGGTTGTGGTCTACTAAATTTGCAGAATAGTGTAGATCGCTTCTGTTTAGCCAGTCATACCATCTTTGTAAATCACTGTTTGGCCATTGATTATTTTTTTCCATATCTCTAAATTATTCCCCATTTTAGGGCATACATTTTAAAGGAAAAACTGCTATTTATGGTGTGCACTCATTCTGTCTTGCATATGATTTCTATTAAAAATGCAATACTTGGAAAATCATTAAAATGCCTAGATTGGTAGACTTTGTAACAGGTGTCCAGTCAAGTAGTGTTCAGAAATACGAACACCTTTCCACTCAAGGTGTTTCCCAGTAGGATTTTGAGTCAGGTACTCTTGTCAGTCACATACAGGCAATCCTCCTGGGACACCTGGGAGGTTGCAGGGTGTAGCAGAGAAGAGTTTGTCAAACTTTTCAATTTCAAATTAATGTCAAGGTCTTTCATCTCTTGAGGTAATTATTGCCCATAGCTTCATTATGTCATTGCTACACCACCACTTATGAGTAAGGCTACAATGAAACTACTATTCCACAAAAGAAAAAGACCTGGTCTTTGTTGGGTGAAACAGACCCCTCGTGTGCTCAGCCACTAAAGTAAATGCTCTCCTTTTTGGGGCGGGGTGGGGTGGGGTGAAGGAAGGGGTTTTTCACTGAAAGGGAAGTAAGATTTGGGGCAATTAAATGGTCTTTTTCAGCCTAATGAAGAACTATTTTTTCACCAAATTCATCAGATTAGAAAAGAGGGAAATAACTGTAAAGATTTTTTATTCTACACAAAATGTCATACAGTCCAGTGGAGAGAAGAGAAATGAATATTGGCATTAACTGATCTGAATCTTGGCCCTTTTCCATAACATTTAGGTTTGCTGTGTTCATATCAGATCAAATTTACCAACCTATGTGTTATCACATGTAGAGAGGCTATGCCAAATTCATACCTGAATTATTCTAGATGCAAGCAATTGTCACCTATGGGATTATAACACAAAGGACTTATCCAGTAAATTCAAGACAATTTTCCCACCCACCTTTATTGATTTGACTGTTTTTTAATAATAACTCATGGCTGTAGAGATCCTGTCCTCATACTCAGTGATCCTAATCCTGCTGTCCTGAAAACACAATTATCCTTCCTATAATTCCCTGCAATGATAGTTCTTGCTCTTAAATTCTTTCTTCCATCCTTCTCCACCCTGGTTTCTTTATCAGTGTTTGTACTCTTTGCATTCCCATTGTCCTTGCTTACCCCATAGAACTGCAAACCAAATATTTGGATTCAGTGCAACCCTCAGGAATCTTTCTGCCAAGTGGAGAATGATGCATTTTTAATTCATTTTCATCCATTGTCTTTGATGAGTTACTTTCACAATTGTTTTGGACAAATCCATGTGAAGTGGAATCATTTTAAGTTTCATTCCAATTAGCCTGAATTGCCAAAATGAATGTTACAAATGCAAAAATCTCCAAGTGACCTAGGAACAGACTTGTAATGTTGTTTGGGTTCCCAGCTCCCTGGATCCCTTGTATTTGTCTTATTGGTATTCACTGTTCATTGCTCCATATATTGCAAAGTCATTTCACTGCCCATAGAAATGTAGTTGTGTTTATAGCTTTTGTTATTTAGGTATATTTTACATGCTGTTTAGAAGTTATCTCCTTTGATGTGATTGTTTCTTTGCCACCATATTTATTCTGTAACAAAACTGAGTGGCATCCTGTATTGTTTTTTTCAGCTGGTAATATTAAAATAGAGACTCAGAGTGATGAAGAGAATGGGCGTGCCTGTGAAATGAATGGGGAAGAATGTGCGGAGGATTTACGAATGCTTGATACCTCGGGAGAGAAAATGAATGGCTCACACAATGGCCCAGGCAGCAAGGCTATGTCAGGAGTTGGAGGCATTCGACTTCCTAACGGAAAGCTAAAATGTGATATCTGTGGGATAATTTGCATCGGTCCCAATGTGCTCATGGTTCACAAACGAAGCCACACTGGTAAGGCCTGACATAGTTTTTCCTTTAGTTGACAAGAATTGGCCATTATTAGGAACTAAGACTTATTTTCGGTATCATGCACATGTTCCCTCTTGTAAGATAATGCAGCATCGGTGGGCATTTGGAACTTGGTTATTTTGTTACGCCATTTCGGACAGCACAGGAACTGAGATTTATTCTTGATGGTAGTCCACCTATTGGGCTAGAAATTGTGCAGTTTATTTGGTTTGAAGCTACATGAAAAATTCAAATTGAAAAAAAAAGTAAAGAAGCCTTGTTTAATTTCTAAGAAATTTCTAAGAATTGCTGAAGAAAAACCCGTTTGTGGCTAACTCTGAAATTGACCCAGTTCTAATGTTTCCAACAATGCAACAAAGCTCATTATGGATCAGTGATTATGAAAGTGATTGGCAAAATAAATTTTAAGGGAACTGTACTGGCAGTCTTAGTAAAAAAGGGGTTAATTTTATGTCAAATGTTTCATTAAGTAAAAACAAGTATTGTCACTGGTCAAATCTGCACTAAAGGGTTTCCACTGGGACACTAAAATAGACATGTAAAGATGTTGTGCTCCATAGGGATGGCTTTTAATTATACAGTGCTGTGAATCTTCTTGCCTCAATTTTCTAATTCTAAATAGCCTCAAAGAGTGCAAAAAATGAAGAGGCTGAAACAAATGAAGAAGTAAAGACCAGGGTGAGTCTTGTCTTACCTGATATAAGCTGTCTAAAAATTGGGCTTCCAATCTAAACTCTAAGGTCATCCGTAGTCAAAGGAGAAGAACTGAACTGTACTGTTGTGCTACACAAGTTACTTTGAAAATAAATATTTTGCATTTTTGCATGACTATTCAAATGCAAAGGAATCTTAAAATATTTCCAAGGTAAGAACGACCTCTCCGATGGCTGGATTCTGCTGAAAGTTGTGCTGCTGAACAAAGAGATACTTTCTTCCTCCACATCCCCCAGTCATGCTTAAATGATTTCCCCAGAATTACTGGGGAGTGCGATTAGCAAAGCGTTTTCAGAGTTTAACGGAGAGGATCCATGAAAATACCCTGAGTGTTGTCCATCTCCCCCAGTGCTAACGTCATTGTAGCTGTGGCTGTTCACGCTCTGGACGGGTGTGAGGTGTTGGTGTAAGGTGGGTTAGCCAAGATCAGAAACAGCGCTAGTGATAGTTAGCAATGCTGTTACATTGCTTACTTCAAAGTGCTCTTAAATTCAATATGATAAATCCCTCTGTCAGGGAAGAGCAGATAATTATCATTATTGGAAAAGCCACAACTAGTTCTCAGAAGAGAGGCTACAGCCTACTTCCTAGATATAATAAAGTGCTTGTTGGTCGATTGTTTCCTTTTTTTTTTTTTGTTTAAATGTTAATATGATCCTTTAAAAGTTGATAAATTGTATATGAAAAATAACTTAGACATGAGGCCTTTTAAAGAGACCCATGGGCTTGAAGCAGATGCTGTAGTAGTTGAAATAAAATGTTGCAACTAAAGATGCATTTAGAGGCAGAAGTCTTTGTGCTTGTTTAAGGAGGCTGCTGTTTTATTAACAGTATGCTGTTGCTGCTTCGGAGAAGCTGTTTCGGGTCCCTGAGGGTCAGAGGCACCAGGGACACACCTGATTTTAGGGAGACGGTGGGCAGAGCTGCCTTTGTTTCTGGCATACCGGCTGGTACCCAGCCGGCTGAGTCTCCGGAGGATGAGCTGGGCTGCCCATTCCCTCTGGCAGTGTCCCCAGGGACCGGTTTCCCTGGCACAGACCTCCAGCTGCCCGAACTCCCCGCCTGGCAGAGGGACTGGTGTGCCTGCCAAGGGTGCTCCAGGTGCTGCCAGGCAAGGGCTGGCACTCTGAGACTTCTCCGCCCTTTGCAGAGCCCTCCCCTTGCCAACGAGACCCACTTTTTAATCAGGGAACGTGGTTAAAACCTGCGATGGAAGCATCCCACGAACTGCACTTCGCTCAGCAGGGATCCCCTTCTGTTACACTTAACAAAACTAAAGAGTGTGAAGTTGCACCCCTGAGTCCTTCCACGGAAAGACAGCCCTTGCTTTCCCTCCTGCCTCTCCTTCACCTCCTCTCCTGAGCAGCCTCTTCAGGTGAGCTCAGGCGGGTTTTCAGGGGCCTTGCCAGGGAGTGAAGGCTCAGAGCTGGGAGTTTAAATTAAAGGGACGTCATGAGGAAACAGTGGTGACTGCTTTTCCTTTCAGCTGCACTGTGAAAATTAAAGTAGAAATGGAATATACTATTACAGACATTTAGCTGACTACGCCAAAGCCCATTTCAATACATGCCCGGTGAAGGAATAAGACTCGTAAATGAATTACTTTGCTGCTAATTCATGTAAAACCTGCATATGCAGTGAGGTTTCCTTAAATAAATATTTGATAAGTGAACAAAACTCTAGCACACTAAAGTGCCAAAATAAAATGACTGCCTGACCTGATAAAAGGCATAATTACTTTTAATGAATACACCTGCCAAGTGCAGATATCGAGAGCAGCACCTGATATTTCTGCCCCCTCCTGTCTGCAAGCAGCCGTACAGCACTGGCTGCTTCCTAGTGCCTTACCTGTTGCTCCCGTCTGCGGAGCGAATCCCACTCACAGATGCCGGAGTCCCCTCATTGTCTTTCCCCAGGGCTTTCTGTACGTTGGTTTTCTCCGGCTTGCTGCTCCCTTTCTTGGCGTTTAGGAAAAAGATCTAGAAAGGAGAGAGAAACCCCCTCCTGCTCCCTGGTGCTGAGACCTCAGGGTATAGAGTCAGGCTTCGCTTGCTCAGTGTGCACATATGTGTGTGCATGTGTGCCTATGTATATATGTGCAAATATATGTGTGTGTGCATAAGTGTATGTATTCCCTCCTTATATGTATACTCCTTTAATGAAAGTCACCAGTTAGTTACCTGTGTCTTGTTTGTTGGGTCTGAATCTCTCAAATGTATTTAGAAAACTAATGCCAATACAAGAATGAGCTTAAAAAAAAAACAAAAAAAAAAAAGAGAGGAGAGCTATGCACGCCTCTGAGTATTAGCTGATTTTGTCATTATATTGTTTAAGAAATAAGAAGGATTTCAATTAAGATGATAAATATTCTTCATTGAATAAGTAGTCTAGGGCCCGTGCTCCCACTAAGGCTTGCAAATCACTGCAATGGTGGTTGATTTGGTTGAGGGTCCCATTGCAGTTTTTGCTCCTGGGCCCATATTTGTCCATAGCTACACACTGTGCAGTGAAATCCACCCAGGATAGGTAGAACCTCTGAGAAAATAACACACAGAGCTGACTGTTTAAACAAAAGATGCATTATGTATTTTTTCTTTCCGTCCTGTCCCTTCCCCATTCCGGGGGGGATAGTGCCACAACCCAGTAACCTTCCGTGAGCAACCGTCTCCATCCAAGGAGGGCTGGGAGCTTTGCTGTGCTCACAAGGCAGGCGTTCCCCTCCCCAGTAGTTGCAGGGTGGACAACCAAGGGCTGGCCAAGCTACACGTAGTTTCAGGGTCTTTTGGTGGTGGTGTTGTTTCCCTTGTACAGCAACATGAGTGCAGGTTCCCTTACATTTGATCCATTTGATTGTAAGTTTTGTAGAAATGCTTGGTATGCACCAGGTTCATTTGAAATGCTCCATCCGTCTGTCTTCTCCACCCAGTGCAAGATTTTGCCCTGTCATTGCGAGAGCTGTAGGCTGGAGATACATTTCATTCTTACTTTGCTTTACATTTCATTCCTGGAGTACTTTTACAATCCTCATTTTCTCCTCTTACGCTCCTCTGAGTAAAAATAACAGAAATGAGTGCCAGAAAAGCTGTTTAGTAAGAATTAACCATTTCTTCTGAATTTGTGTCCCCCGTGACAAACTGACTTCTTCATTACTGTTTCAGTCCATTTCTGAAAAATACCTTCCACGCTGAGTAACTGCCCCAAAGATTAAGAGGTAAAGCAGACAGACTCTTACCCATTTTCTTTTTTCCCTAACAACTACTGTGCATGGCTTATGAAGTACATTGCAAAATCCTGTAATTTGTGGGCCACCCCAGTTGAACCAGCTGCGGATATAATTAAGATGAATGCAGCTACTTGATGGACAAAGAAATTGAGCTCGTTTGGCTTGACGGGGACTCTGCTGACCTGCTTGAAGCTGTTTGACCAATGAAAATATCTTGCCATAAAGTAGATTAATTTTACTGTTTGCTGAATGCTAAAGCTACCAGCCCTGATGGTAGAGTTCGCAGATTTTTGGGGTTGGGACTGTGCTGCCGTCTAATTGATTTTCAATTGTTTTACTGCATTACCCAAAAGTCAAAAATGATCATGCTGCACATATGTACACATGTATGGACTTACAAGTTGGCCCTAGATGTGCAAAATAATACATGATGGTTAAGTAAGAGAGAAGAAAGGAACTGTTTAACTTGTTTTTGTTTTTTTTTTTATATTTTTCACTTCAGCACTGAAATTTTAAATTCAGTATTATTGTTATATAAAGAAAATCAAAACTGAGAACAGAACATCTCTGTGCTGTTTCTAATATTGTCGGCGCGTTATAATTACTAGAGAAGATTACATTGATGCCTAAGAGAAACAGAATTCAGCAAATGAGTTTCAAAGGCTGGTTTGACTTAGTCGAGGGCTACGGAGAAACAGGCGTGCAGGATCGGTTCCTGTTGATGGAGTGCTCTCATGTATAAATTTTCCTTCAGTCCTATCTGGAAACATATTTTATTTCTCACTGACTTAAGAAAAGTCCTCACCTACCTTAAATTTTTAAAAAATAGCTAAGCCAATAAATAAGCATATTGATTTTAAACAGCACAAAAAGGCAAAAAACAGCCATATTAATGTTTGCAAAGGCTGGTTGATTCGCTTCCTTGATAACAGGCACCAGTTTAGACAAATCAAGGCTGTGTCTCCTCAAGTTTTTCTGTATGTCTGTCCAAAGCATAGACCAGCAGAGCCCATTTGTGCAGCTCCTCTGTTCATACCTTACCTAGAGAAGGGTTGGGACTTTGGCGTTGAAGTACAGGGCTTCCTTTGCACTGTCTTAACTTATGTGATTTTAGTCTCTCTCTTTCTCTCTCTGTCTCTTTCCTGATTTGGCTGCTTAGGGACAGACAGGTAATGGAGAAGAAATTGAAAGGGAAAATACAGGGAAAATGTAAATGAAAAGAAGTTATTATAACTGTTATAATGAAGTGCCTTTCATTTAAATATAAGAATGTAACGCTGAAATGAACTTGTGATCCTGAAATGCATTTTTAATGAGTTTCCTTTTTATTTTGCTGCTTCAGTGGCATATTTTAAAGACCCTTTGAAAAAAGCCACATTAAAAACCCCACCAAATGCCACAACATGCAAAATTGGATATTGGTTTATTCCAAAACTGCTGATCAGGAAGAGTGGCTCTTCAACACAAAATGTTGCAGTCACTTTATTTAAATGAGTTTGAATTTGCATTGTGATGTGCCATTCTGATTTAGAAAAAAAAAATTAGATTTTCAGATCAAATTGACCCAGCCAGTGAAGCATTAAGAAACTGGCAGGTTTAGTCTGAAAGCCTCATGTTATATCAAACCTGCAGCCGGTGGAAGTCACAGAGCAGCAGTGAGAAAACAACTTTCTCACTGAAATCTTTCTCTTGTTACCACGTAAGATTTTTTGTTCTCACATATTTTCTCCTTCTCCCCGTAGGAGAACGCCCTTTCCAGTGCAATCAGTGCGGAGCCTCCTTTACACAGAAGGGCAACCTTCTGCGCCACATAAAGTTGCACTCGGGTGAAAAGCCCTTCAAGTGTCACCTGTGTAACTACGCCTGCCGTCGCAGGGATGCCCTCACGGGACACCTGAGGACTCACTCAGGTAAGTGAAGATGCGGGACCGCCCAGGGATGCTTGTCACTGCACCCCTTGAGGAGACGGGGGCGTTCACGGCCACCAAGCTTGAGAGGTCTTCTCACCCTGGGGAGGCGAGTAGCCCCGTGTTGGGTTTAACCAAGCTGTGAGCTGGCCGCAGTGTTTTAGCAGGAAAGAAATGACTAAACTCATCTCATGCTCATGATCCTACACCAGAAGAACTGGGTTTTTTTCCCATACGTCTTGGCTGATTAAAAGTTTCTGTATTAGGGTTTCATCTTACAAACCTCGTGTGAGTAATCCATTTCATGGAACTTTGAATCTGAATTAAAGCTGATGAATGTTTTAGGGTTTGGATGGCATTTAGCCTCATATGGAGATAATATAAGGTCTAAACACAGTAGGTTTTAAGTCACAAAGTCTCAAAAACCTCCAGTCTGGTAGTCATTCTTGACCTAAGGAGTGAATACCACCTACAGCATTTAGCAGCAGTTATTTGTTGCACCTTGTTATTACAAGTACTTTGAAGGACAAAGGGTGGGAAGGAGGGAGAGGGTGGGAGAGAGAAAGGTAACGATCTTCAAAAAAAGAGGATTTTGCTACAGTTTTTCGGGTTTCTGTCTCAACAGTAATACGGAGATCTGAATAAATATTTTTGAATAGCTGTGCTTTTCCATTACCACGAACATCTCATTGTTTAACAGAAGCCATGGTCAAATACTTTCTGTGAAGCAAAACCAATTTAGCACCTTTAAAGTGCCTTTAAAAGTAGAGTGTTGTCTCATCTAGTTTCCCAAGCTAAGATGGAAATGCAAATTGTTATTTGGCTAGGAGACCTCCAAAACATTGCTGGAACTGACACTGGTAGCTTTACTTGCCAAAGTTGGCTTTGCGACCAAGTTCTGAATAGCAGAAGGGGAGCTCTCAAAGTGGCATTTTTGTGTTGCAGAAAACTAAGGAAATTCTTCTCTAACATACACATTAAATAATAAGATCCCTAGCATTGGTCCCAGACGTGCAAAATAACTTCTACTTCTCCTATTCAGTCCTGGCCCGATTCAGGAAAGCACATATTTCGAATACTGTTTACCTCCCTCTCCCTTACTGTTACTGATATTCATGGCTGCACGGTTTTAAACATAATTTTTCGTATACACATGAAATCATACCTAGCCACTTTTGGCAAACTCTGAGGACTGCGTAGCTAAAGAAACAATGCACAAACTGTAGATTTTCATTAGTTCCTGCCATTGGCAAATTGACATCAGTGCATTACAAAACAAGTTTGATGCCTGAGTCTGATTTTCACCTGAGAATTTGTAAACAAAATTCAAAAGTTAAGCTGTGTAACCATCTAAAATTGTAAAATGACATATGAGGTGATAGTCTTGTGATGCTTATACAGAAAATTCAGGTCCAGAAGTCCTTGAAACAGTATTGTTACTGCAAAATTCCTGGAACAACCTACATCTGGATTGGTGTAATACAGACAAAAAATTTGTCATGCCATTTCTCTTGAATTTCCAGAAGCAGAAAACACGTGAAATCTAACATTGTCCTAAAAGGGTTAATCTGGTTCTGGTTGCATCAGAACTGACATCCAGCCGTGGGCAGGTGTCTCTACCGACACCACCAGTTCCCCATTGACAGTCTCCATGGGAGCCAGGCACTAAAGCAACTACGATCAGACCTTTGAAAGTGTCCCAGTTTCTAACTTCTGTAGATACCGTTTTTGAAGGTTTAATGTCGCAGTCCTTATCTGATGTGAATAATCTGAAATCAGCTTGCAGCACCCACAGAATTGGCCTCTTGATGTAAAGATATGAAACTAGTTTTCCATTAGTTTGTCTTGTTTTGTTTTGTTTTGTTTTTAAAATCAACAAAATATTTCTTCAGTTCACCACAGCATGAGTTTATTTTGGGAGCAGACTTTTTTCCTGTTGTTCTTACCACTATTAATAGGCTGTTGAATACCTCATCTGAATCTCTCAATTAATTGTGTTTTCTCCAGTTGGCAAACCGCATAAGTGTGGATACTGTGGTCGCAGCTATAAGCAGCGCAGCTCTTTGGAAGAACATAAAGAACGCTGTCATAACTACCTGCAAACCATGAATATCTCAAGCAGCCTTTATTCAGGTAATAAACGGGTCCATTTGGGGATTAAGACTGTCACGTACAGAGAAAAAGGAGTGCAAAAGGAACAGTAGTACCGTTTGTGGCATCTTTTGCATTGGGGAGGCACACACATATGCCATATGTATGATATTGCATCTGGACTTATTCTGTATTTGATAAATATTTGGCTGTTATCTCGTTTTGTTTAGCTCAAACAAAAAGGCAAAGAAAACACACGCATGTAGCAGAACACTTGCAAGACCTGGAAAATTTCAGTTCGCCATCTCAAGACAGTATGATTACATCATCTTACCACCTTTCCCTTTTGCTTGGGGTCCTATATCACAGTACCTTTGTGGATGTATTCTTAAAAAAGACTTAATATCAGTGTTCTAGGTAGGGCTGCAGAATCTTCTGCATTGCACATCTCCTGCCCTTCCCAGGCACAGCTTAAGGGCCTTACTTGACCAGTAGGACCAACTCATCTAACAAGGATGAGTTTGATCTCTGTCTTTGATCTCACGCTTCCAAGCAAGAGGACATAAAGCCAGAGGCATTTAATTTAACCAGTTTGATTGAGACAGTCCAAAAAGGCTAATAATTTGTTGCCAGCCTTCTTCCCTACCTCCCCTTTAAAAGAAAACTGGGGGGAGGTGAGGAGCTGTTGTGTTTCTCTGAGAGACTGGTCTTATGATGAAGGTAAAATCCATTTCTTGGAGAATATCAAATCTGAAGCTATGCCTAGAAATAAGGCAGGCAGATGTTGGGGTTTGGACTTTGTTAAACAAGATCCTAAAGATCTGTACGGGATTGATCGCAGTAAATAGCCATCCAAAATTCCTTTGCATGTGCAGTTGTAGATAGAAAATATAAGATCCAGCATCTGTGGTGGAGTTTAAGCCCAACCAGTGAGTTAAATTTCTGGCACACCTTTTTGATCCTGTCAGTGTATGTTATTTAGTTTGTCAAATGACAAAAATGGAAGGTTCTCTCTGACTTATTTGCAGTGGTGCCTAATTTAATATTTTATATCTGGACAGAGACTGAATATGTTTTTACATGCTATCAAATAATGTAAAGTATATGCACATAATGATAGCAGTGAATACAGCTGAGATGCTTCTGGGCAGACAGCATGTTAGAGCAGCGCCCCTTATAATTTTATTGAGGGGTTGGAGAATGTATAAATAGAAAAGCTCAACATAATATACAGTAGGCAGCAATACCTATTCCTCAAAGAGCTGATGGGATTGAGAAGCAAATATTCTGGTTTGGGATTTGAATTTTCAGTGTCTGGCACATGGATTTGAATGCCTGCACGCAGAACATGAAAATCTGTGTGAATGCGTAGCTGAACTACTACTAAAGTTTTAGTAAGCAAAAATGTTCAGATGAAACTGGATATAAGGAATCATAAACTTTAATAAGAAATAATACAGTTTTAGAGATGGACTTTTGTTTATAGAAAATCATGACAGGAGAGTTTACACTAGCTTAGGACTGAATAGCTACTATCTCAGTGGGATGAAAACTTGAGGAATTCATGAATGCTTGGAAGAATTACTTCTTCCTTGCATATACTGAAAGTATCATATATATCCATATTTGATATAATAGAAGTGCTTTTGCAAATTAGAAAAAAGAATTAAAGGAGTAGCTTCTGGGTTTAGACCTTGTATCCTGCCACAAAATTCATTCTTAAAATAAAAATGTAGTACTCATTTAATAAATCAGTTCCTTATGTTTCTAAAAATAATGCTTTCCTGCCTTTTTCCTAGTTTTTTTGCATTCTAAACAATCTATTTTTCTTCACTGCAAACATACCATTTTGCCATGTTTACATTATTTATTTCCCTTATAAACTCAAAGATGAACACGTACAATGAAACAGTTGAGAACGAGTGAGTGTCCTTCTCAGATTTTTAGTGCATTCTACATTATAGCTAGAAAAATAAGTAGTTACACTACCACTGTTCTTATAATATTTCATAGTGTGATACAGAGCTGTTACAGTCATAATTGAGGCCCTTTTTTTTTCCTCCAAACTCAAAAAAGCTGGTAGAAAATTCTGCTAGGACATCTACTTTGACATTCTGCTACAGTGGGATTGGTTTTTACAGCAGTTTTAAAATACTTTGTGCTGTATACATACAAAAAATGTCAGTTGAAAGGACCTAAACTGGTAAAAGTTTTCCATCAGCTTGTAAATCTAACAAATATAATTGGGAAAGTACTTAAATAAGGGAAAGATCAAGCACAGAGGAGTAAGGAGGGGAACAAGAGATTGTATTTATATTTTCACTTTTGTTTGCTTTCTTTAAAAGAAGGAGATTCAGCATGAAATTAGGAACCTTCTGAATCTAATGGCAAAATTCTGATTTTAGAGGGCTAGACTCTCAACATTCATGTGAAGTTCTTATTTTAGAGGTATTAATTGGAGTTTTGCATTTGAGTTGAGTGGAAGTGTACTGAAGTCTTATCAGCCAGGCCTGTGTAAAATAACAAAAGAAATAGTTTCTAAAGTTTAAAAAGGGTCAATTATAATTTCTTCCGTCACTTGTGGATTTTCATTTGGAAAGATAAATAGGTTTTTTTCAGTTCACAAACAGCAAATTACAGAAAAATAGTTATCAGGTTGGTGGCAAATTTCAGGGGGTGTCATTTGCAAAGGCTGGAAATCAGTACATAATTCAATTTGGCCAGTTTTGGGGGTTTTTTTTATAGTTGTTTTTAAAGTTGCCATATTAAAATTTTGCAATTGAATACATAGCTTACCCTCTCTTGAACTGACTAGAAATGGAATGTTGTTATATCTCAAACAGATATTTCTTGATCATTTCAACTTTTAATTAAAAATTCAGTCTTTGTTTCCCTGTTGAACAGGCTGTTTTAAAACATTCCCTGTAAGTCTCTTCCCAGCGTGGTATCTGGAAGCCTTAGCCAGAACAAGACGCTTGCTAGTGTGTGCTGGTTCGATGGTGACTACATACCGTCAATGCCCTTTACTATCCTGCATCTTCATGACCCAATTCTGACCATATCTTGCATTGGTGACAATCTTTAGTATCTTCTGTGACTGGGGCATAATTCTTGCCACAGTCACTCTCACTGTCGCTGTCACTGCAGTATGTGCTGCTGCTGCAGCAGGGACTCAAGAACCAGTTCCTTACTCTTCTGCTTGGTATTGGCGGTTGTTGCTGTCTAGAACACTTCACCTGTTCTTTCCAGTTGTCCACCAGACCCTGATTTCACATCTTTCAGGAACAATGAAACTTTCACAATCATTTTTTTATAATAGTGGTTTGTTGCCAAAACAACATTCCATAGGAACAGCGTGTTCTCAACTATTGAGAAACACCCAGGTATTAGACTAATGGGTTCTGTAAACCCATCTCATAGCTAAAAGGAGTAAATCCAGCAATAAAACAAATTCTCAGCAGGCAGAGAAGGCAAAAAGTAGTGGAGTGGCGCACCTAATTGAAACAGCTTGCAGAATCAAAGTCTGAAAAAAGCATCTTTTCCTCCTCCCTTTAATAGCAACTCACAAGGTCAGGAAAAATATCCACATCCTAGTAGCAGGTAAAAGTCAAATTAACCTCTTTCTCTCCTGTCTCTGACCCCACCTTGCAAAAAAAAAAAAAAAAGGAAAAATGCAAAAACCAGTTGTGCTGTGATCTCACTGCATATCACCTTTACTTTCGATGCTAGAAGTCAGAACTACCTTTCCATACATTTTTCATAGGCATTGGTTTGACAGTGCATTTTCATACATCCTTTCTGTTTCTGCAGGAAAATACTGAAGTGAAATGTAGTGAAAGTGAAATAGTCTCCCTTTCCTAGAGCCTCATAGTTAAGCTCCTTTCTAATCCTACAGTGTCTCAGCAGCAGCAGGAAGTTGGGAAACATGTCTGAGTGTTGGAAATCGGTGCTCCACTATAAATGTGACTTTAGCAACTAGGTTAAATTGCCATTTAAAGTCTAAATTTGCATCAAGGAAGTATAGCAATATTTACTAGGGGGAAAGGGGAGAAGGCTTGGTGTGGCTTGCAGATACATCTTCCACTGTTGGAGTGGAGAAATTTGGCCGTTGTTCCTGCTAAAGAAGCAACAGTCGTTCAGGCGGTTCCACTGGGAGAGGTGCAGAGGGACGGGTGGGGTTGACAGCGGGAGGGTGGAAAGATGAACTGCTTCATGTCCAGCGTAACGTTAGGACATGACTTATTCATGGAAAAGCAGAGTGGCTGTAGAACACGGGTGGAGTGATTACGTTACATACAGGCAGGCACCTTCCAGTTGCAATCTCGTTTCGGTATCCTAAACGAGGGAAACATGAACATGTGCACAGATTCGTCAGCGTGAGGGATTTTGTTACCAGGAGTCAGAATCCTCCTGTGCCTGCAGTGGTGAGCTCCCGCTTCCAGCTGGTTGGGAGCTAAAAGACATTAGGTGAGAAACAATAACCTGAAGACAATAGTTCCATTAAAATGGAACGAGCATGCCTAACCCTTCTGATGTCATTTGATTTCAGTCATAAAAGAGGAAACTAACCAGAGTGAAATGGCTGAAGACCTGTGCAAGATAGGGTCAGAAAGATCCCTCGTGCTGGATAGACTAGCAAGTAACGTCGCCAAACGTAAGAGCTCTATGCCTCAGAAATTTGTTGGTAAGAGTTAAACGTTTGCTGTCTCCTAAAAAATAAAACAAAACAAACCCCAAAAAAACCATCTCACAGGATTTTTACGTTTGCTTTATGATTTTGCTTGTTTAACTAAATTACCAATATCTATCTCTGTAGAAGCAGATGCAGTGATGTGTTGGGGGAAAAAAAAAACAACCAAACTTCTCCAGCATACATTTCTGCATGTTTAATTTTCCATGTCTGGAGATTGAGTTTAAGCCTTCTTCCTATCTTTTTCTAATGCTTATGAACCAGATCATTACAAGATCTGGATAGGCTCTTGAAGTTGCCTTAAGAACCTAAAGATAGGAATAAAAGTTTCCTATTGGAAAAGCATTTGACTACACTTTCAGGGTTATTTTATTAATAACTTGGATGGCATCCCAATCTGGGCATATCGGTGTTTGTGAAAGCATTTGTGAATAGCTGAGCATAGGCTGGATAATATTCTTCACCCCTTCATAAAGTCTGTATACTTTTACAGCCCAAAATGATTGTGGAAATAAATATACATAGGTCCGAGAACAATTCCTAAATGAAAATGTCTTTGGGTACATTCTACAAATGATGCAAAAACTTCATGCCCATTTGCACCCAGTAGGCATGTTTTTTGTCTTAGCAATTAAAAAATGGAGGCTACACCTATATTGTTGTGTTTGGTGAGCCTGTACCAAGTAGTGGTTAGATCAGTTCTGTAATAGTGAGACCCACAGACAATGTTTTGTCAGCTATGTAGAGTTAGTCTTAAATGAATAAAAACAGGGGAGATCAGAGGACAGCATATTCTTGTATCTAGTTAGGTTATTTTATAATTCTCTGCAAATTCATTTATAATATTAGTCTGTAGGAGACAATCAGAGAAAACTGCAGTCTTTGAAAAAAAACCACACATTAAGAAGGTCTTTAGTCAAAAGTCAAGGCAAAAAAGACCAGTTTATGGGACAGAAATTCCAAATATACATTCTTCAATAAGGACACAAGGGTGAAAGGAAAGTTAGTATTTCTGAGACAAGGAAAGGGGAATCTCAGGCTATGTCAGGAGGTGCAACAAAAGGTTTGAAATGAAAGTCCAAGATCGTCTTCAAGTCCAAAGGCAACAATTCCAGGAGGTAGTCAAGAATAAGAAATGCTTATGCTTATAAAAGTACAAAAATTGTATTAAAGGTAGTTACCAAGAACATATCAACTATGTGAGGCAAACCTGATTCGTTTAGACACTGTAGTAACTGATTGCATTAGGCAAAATACTAATTCTGTGAAAGCTCCAGCAAGACCAGAAGTGTTAAAATTTAAAAGGTACTAGAAAGTATCCTATATGCGATGTATTTGTGGGCGTGGACTAGCCCTCTCGTTCTCCTTTTCCCTCTTCAGCCTGAGAATAACTATGCGTTTTTGGAGGGCAGAGTTTCCTGTCAGTTAGTTATTCAGGGTGAGATGTAGGAAGACAACCTACTGACAGCAGATATTTATGGAAATTTGCTAATCTTCAAAAGGATGAACTTTTCTGACAAGAAAATGCCCCCAAATCCTTTCCTTTCCAGTCCTCACCTGCTGCTTCATGTAATAGGTAAATTCCTGATTAACACAAGGTTGGGCCAGCTGGTCAGGAGAGCTTTTGGGTAATAAAACATATTTATTGCTCCTGTAGATTACCGTGTCATCCCAATCCCCATGCTGAATTCCAGGGTGAAGGAGCAAATGGCATCCTTCGCATAAGGGGGAGACTCTCTGCTGTTTCACTTGTTGTTCTCAAGGCTAAATTCATTACCTTTCAAAAGTGAGATTGTTCACCAAACTAAGCCAGTTATCTGTAAAATTCTCTATTTTTCCCAAACTGGAATAGCTCCCAGACCCGAGAGCAGAACTGGGCCATCCAAACTAGAGAGCGAGAACTTCAGGCGAGGTTGACAAATGTTTATCATGTTAAAACAATAGGAAGAAAAGAAAAGAAAAGAAAAGAAAAGAAAAGAAAAGAAAAGAAAAGAAAAGAAAAGAAAAGAAAAGAAAAGAAAAGAAAAGAAAAGAAAAGAAAAGAAAAGAAAAGAAAAGAAAAGAAAAGAAAAGAAAAGAAAAGAAAAGAAAAGAAGAAAGAAAAGAAGCCCACATGCACTAAGTGCATTTTTACTATTTAGGTACCTGCTGCAGAACCCTGAGCAGTGCGAAGCCTGAAGTGCATCAAACCATTAGCAGTTTAATTTACTTATGCTCTAATAACCACAGAAATGAGCTATTATTTTTAATGAGTGCAAGTATTATCTGCATTGGCCAGATATAGGAATGATACCTCCCTATCTTAAGTTTGTGTCTGTTTCAGACAGTTCTGCTTGGAACCAAATTTTTCTTATGAGAACTTGATCCTCTCAGTCCACCTACCAACTGGCTATGCTACATAAAGCAAATATTACTCAAGAAACAGCTATTAAAATCATGCCTTCTGCATGCCAAAAATTTCATGTATAATGAAGACCAGTCCAACTTTTCGGTGATACACAGTGTGCATGGAATACAAACTGTTTTGACATAATTTTTTCCTCCTTGGGTTAAGGGCATACATTTATATTGGGACATTTTTTCTGTGTGTCATTCAAGAGTCTTTCACACCGCCTATTTGGAATCTTAAGCCTCAGACTCTGCCTGAAAGCTCTATAGCATTAGAATGGGCAAATCTGAAAAAAGTAAAATGTGCCCCAGCAGAGGGGTGCTCAAATTGGCAGAATAACAGGGAAAGGAAAGAAGAGGAAGTCGAAGCCTGTGCAGGTGTCTGTGCCCTACATCCCTTACGGGAACTTACACAACTCTCAGAGTGTTTCTTCGCTTGCAGAGCATAGACAAACTGGTCTGAAATCAGATCTTGTGGGAAATGTAGGCAGAAGGGCTTTCTACACTTTAGCCCCATCATTGCAATAGTGTCATGCTGGAAGTTTTCTGGGCCCTTCACTGACTTGGAGTAGTCAATTTGAGTAGAAACTGGGTGGGAAATTGTTGATAAATTAATGTGCAGATCTTGTGGTAAATTTTCCATGCTCCTATTAGCCTTTCTTTTAGTCAGATTAGGACTTTCCAAATGTCATGTTGATTAGAAAACGGTGACAGCACCTCACAGGATGGTTGTGGCTTTCAATGAATTTCCCAAGATCTGCAGAGCTAGAAAATCCATCCGGACTGTAAACAATGTGTTATTGGTAGTCCCTAGGAATCTGTGGGAATTTTTTACCCTTTTGCATTTGCACAAATTTATTAGGAACCTGATAATATCAGCAATGGTTTACAGTGTTTGAGACGGCTGTTCAGGTTCATAAAATCAGCGTCTGTGCTTTTAAATAGTTTATCCCCCTCCTAACTTTTACCTTCTATGTTTTGCTTAGACATATCTGTCCAGGACTTTTGAGAAACTGTAGTGAAACTCAGTATTCAATACTAGGGTATCCAGCTAGAGATACATTAGTGCAGCCTGATTTTTAAAAAATTAGGAGTCCTCCCCTTACTTCTGGCATCCCAAATCAGACTCGAACTTACAAGTAAAAAGTAATCTTGCTCTACATGGGGCTTTTTACCTTGCAGGAAAAATATATTCCAACTACAAATATAGTTAAATTTTTTCCATGGTTCTTGACTGCTCCTGTAGATGATAACTTTTTGACACAAAATTTCTAGGAACATGAGTAGCTTCTGGTAATGTGCCTAACACGGCTTATTTAAAAAACAAGGTGTGGGGGGGAGGTGGCGGTATGAAAAGTTAATTTTTTGTTGATTTTTCTTCAAAATGACAAACGACCACGTTGCTGATGTGGGTTATTTGTAAGGAATTGAAGGTCTAAAACTAAAAGATACAATTTCCAGTCTAAAATTGTAATACTTTAGGGGAAAATATTGATAATATGCTTCATGCTGTGAAACATGAAGGCCAGGCTCACGGTAACTGTGCTGGAACACTGTCTTCACTAACCACAAAGACGTGCCTCAGCTCACTGTAGGAGGCTGATGAGGGAGTGCGGTTAGAAAGGAGAAAGGGAGGATGAAGCACTTGATCTGTAGCTCCCACGAGTCCCCATATAATTATTTCCAGAATCTGTTTTCATCCATTTGCTTTTCCAAAGATCTCAAATTATTTTGCAGGTTAAAAAAAAAAAACCAACACACCAACCAACCATTTGTCTGGCCAGCTGTATTAAGGAACTAGGAATACCTCGGGTGAATTTCAGAGGTGGATTTGATCAACTCTTTTCCTCCATGTTGCTGTTTTATTAATCCATGATGTTTGGTTCCTTAATTATGCAGAAATCAGCCCTCTAACTCCTGACTGTTTTTCCCTGCAGGTGAGAAATGTCTGCCCGATCTTCCATACGATGCCACCACCAACTATGAGAAGGAGAATGAGATAATGCAGACGCACGTTATAGACCAGGCCATTAATAACGCCATCAGTTACCTGGGGGCAGAGTCCTTGCGTCCCCTTGTCCAGACACCACCAGGTGGTTCTGAGGTGGTGCCCGTCATCAGCCCCATGTACCAGCTCCACAAATCTCTCGGGGACAATCAGGCTCGCTCCAACCATACAGCTCAGGACAGCGCAGTGGAAAACTTGTTGCTGCTTTCCAAAGCCAAATCCGTCTCCTCCGAACGAGATGCCTCTCCCAGCAACAGCTGCCAAGACTCAACAGATACAGAGAGCAATAATGAGGAACGCAGTGGTTTAATTTACCTGACAAACCACATAGGTCCCCATGCAAGAAATGGCATCTCTATAAAAGAAGAAAACAGGCAATACGATGTCTTGAGGGCAGGTACTGACAATTCCCAGGATGCTTTCAAAGTGATCAGCAGCAATGGGGAGCAAGTGAAAGTTTACAAGTGCGAACACTGTCGAGTCCTGTTCTTGGATCACGTGATGTACACGATCCATATGGGCTGCCACGGGTTCCGCGATCCTTTTGAATGCAACATGTGTGGCTACCACAGCCAGGACAGGTACGAATTCTCTTCCCACATAACTCGAGGGGAGCACCGTTTCCACATGAGTTAAAACTCCTCTGGCACAGCCCTAGCCTCCACAGCTGCGCTACTGGAGCTGCGCGAGCCACGACAGCAACAAAGCACAAGTCAGCTGGACAGTAAAAGTAACAAAAGAACCAAAAGTTCAGCTATCTTCTCCCACAAGAAAAAAATTTTTTTTTTCCTATTGGTAGCATGCATTGCAACTCAGTTTTCTAAAATGAGTACTGAAGTTTTTACTGAAAATGTTTGATCACCAAAAACCTTTAGTAATGTAAGTAGGAGCTTTTGTAGTCACGTAGCTGAAAGCCCTTCCCTTAACTGATGCTTCTTGCAAACCTCCCTTGCCAAAACTGTTAACCATGCACAGGACGCACCACGCGGACGAGGACGGGACAGGCAGGAGTGGCCAAGTTTTCCCTCTTCACACCCCGAGCGCAGGGCTCTTACACCAGGGGTGTGGTTTTTGACTTCCTGGTATTATCTGACTCTTTTGGGAAGATTAAACTCAACTAAAGATGGAGGGGCCCACCCCAGACGGCTTTGCAGGCAGCTGGGGTGGGACAGGACCCCCAGCCAGAGCGTCCTGAGTTGCTTTGGTGGTAAAGAGTAGAACGTTTCCACCTGCGAGGGTGCTGCTGGTATTGACGTCACGGCACGCCTTGTTTGTGTCACTAGGCGGGTGAGCAGGTATGTGAAAGAGATAAGAAACACCCTTGTAATATACTCCGTGCAGTATGAATTGCGTTTAATGTATAGAAAAAGGGTATTGTTGGCTCTTCTTTGAATAAATGTTTTCTCTCCCTGTCCAATAAAACCCCACTTTTCACTAAGAAACCCCTCTTCTCTCTGCATAAACAAGTTATGATGTATTTAATTTTTCTTTCCTTCTTTTTTAAGTTCTAGTTATTTAGAAAAGTATGATGTGCAGTCGAGAAAAGCACTAGCTACAAACACATGTGAGGGAAGTCTCCCTGTGCACATTTTTCATCTTTTTAAATATGCCTGGAAAATATCCACGTGTCCCCCTCTCTTACATATGCGAAAACAATCCCATTTTGCTTGCACAGAAGATGTCCTCTTGTCGATTTTGTGGCTCTACTCGTAAGTGTTGCACTTTTAATTATTTTTTAAAGCAGGGAGCTGAATTAAACCAACCAGTCGAATCTGTAGGCGCCTTCCTTTTTCCTGGCACTTGCTATTTAATGAGGGCCCAAGCCCTGCAAAGGTGCTGAGAACCCTGGCTTCCTATTCAACAAATCATTTCACCATGTGCTTTTAGTTACTTCTGCTTCAGCGAAACTAATGTTCAGGTCAAAAAAAAATGGTGTTGTGCTGGATGGAGATCAGAGACTGCAGCACTTCGCAGAGTGCAGCAAAATCCATGAAAATCTTACTCTGCGGCAGGTTCCGCTGCAGATACTGTAACTTCAGTTAGAATAAAAACTTCTATGAAGAATAGATTTTAACCCCAAACACAGCTGATATTAAAAGAATATTTTTTTAAAAAATCTTCTCCTTAACTTCCTCTTCCCAATAGTTCATTCCTCTCCCTGAACACCCCCGTACTTTTAAGATTGGGCAAAAAAAGAAATTCTTGCAGCTGCATAAAAATCTGTCATCGGTGCTGCAGTACTTCCTGGGCAACATTCATAAAAATAGCCCATCTTATTAACTTCATGTATAAATACTTCCACTCTGCATAAGAAATGGCCGTTCTCCAACAAACGCAATCATACAACCACCAAGACCAGCCGTCGTGTCATGCAGTTGCACGGTCTCCATTCACGAGTGCGTGCAAGCACGTGTATGTATTAGAAAAGAGACTCGATGGAACCACGCGTGCTGAACCGATTTGGGCTGGTACGTGTAGCTGTATCTGATACACGTTGCCTATATACACATGCTGTTGCAGGCACGCAGAGTTCCTTCTTCTGCTTTCACTTTTGCAGGTGTAAGACACGAGCAACAACACTGAAGTCAGAGGAAAGGTACGGATGAAATAATGAATTACAAGCATATGCTTTTTCAATTTCACGTCTTAACTTCTCAGGCCAGCTGTAAGAAAGCCATTTACTTCACGTGACGCGTGAGCGCAGCGGTGTTTTTACACGAAAAGTGCCTGCGTGCGTGCCCGTTCCGTAGCTTTGCCACCAAATGGGAATGCTGCGTATGACGGTCCGTAGCCTGATGCGTGTAACCCACAGCAGCGAAAACAAATCCCCAGCAGGTGTTCGGTGGGATGGTACATGGGTACAGGGTGGCCCATGATCCCCCCAAAAAATGAGGAGTGTAAACCGCCGGCCCAAAGGTGATCTCCCCACCTCCCGCATTATGCCTTAGTTGCCTTAAGAGACGTTACTGCTTGTCACCTTCCAGCCCGCGGCACCGCGCAGGGGGTGGGCACAAGGAATCGCCGGCCACTTTCATGCCGCGGCCGCGGTTTTGTCGTCGACGCCTGACACACACCCAGCTTCAAGACAGCCGGTGCATGGCAACAAGGTGTTACCAGTTAAGTATTTTGTTCAGGAATGACCTGAAGAGGACCTTCAAGGGAGGAGCTTGAAGTGATGACTTTCCTTTTTTCTTTTTTTAAATAAAGTTGAAATGGGTTCGTTTTTTCATAGCTGGTGGGGATACATTCAGCTGGTTTTACCCCTTGTCCTTTATCCCTCCGCCTCCCCGGAGCAAGGCTTGGGGGGAGAGAGCATCTGTCGTCTGTCATTGGCCAATCTGGCCTAAATCACAACACCCTTCTCCACCTTCGATTGATACCAACACAGAAGGGACAGAGTAACTTCCCAGCCCTGCTTCAATGTCCCGGGTGCAGTCAGATATTGGCTGTACAGAAATTTTCTGCTTTTACTGCTCTTACACCTCTTTCCTAGTCTTCTTAGATTTAGGCCATTGCCATATTTTTTTTTTTTTAACCCTTCATTTTAAGACACCCCAAGCTATAAAAGGGGAGGGCAGAAGCTTACTCAGGTGGTTTTGTTTCTTTGCTTTTACTAAAAATCCAACACAAATAAAGCCCCGTTCATTACCCATGTAAAGAAGGATAGCTCCGGTGGAGTTTAAGGCCGCCTTGAACTTAGATTTTGAATGTGATTTCTGGGCAGGTTCATTGCCTCGGCAACATCTCTGCGCACGCACACACGTGGAGGAATTTCTGTGTCGCTTTTCTTGGGGACGTGCACATGCCCGATCTGTGGCTTTGTGTATCATTAATATTTTATATACGTACGTATGTGCGTACGCATAGATCTCTAAAATGGTTCGTGTGACATGATGATGCACTGTCAGCCACAGTGGGTTTGTTTCCTGGGTCTGGAGTTTTCTTATTTATACTATAAGAGAATATGTCGACGTTGTATATGAAACAGCACAGCAGTGCAAGTAAGTATATTAAGACACAGTGTATCAGAGGGCACAGTCTAAAGGCAGGAGCAAACAACGTTCCCTGGTCACAGAGAGAGGTTTTTTACGCTTGCTTTTTTCAGTGCTTTTATTCTTTTTTTGCACAAATTCCTCTTCAGTTTGTTTAGAAACAAGCGTTTCAACAATTTTATTTGTGAACATATGCAAGAAAATAGGATGTTGTATATGTGTACATCGAAACAAACTGCCCTCAGAAAACTAGTTTAGTGTAATCTCCCCTTTTGTCTTTTTTTTTTTT
>VYZM01023226.1:560595-626755 GCA_013398915.1 Dromas ardeola
TTTTTTTCTGTGGTGCAATACTCTGATATGGTTTAGCTGAACCCTGAAATGAGTAAATATGGTGAATAGCTTTAAGTTTACATCTGTTTTAAAAAGGTAAAATGTAACCGCTTCCCAGCACTTCCCCAGACATTGCCTTTTCTAACTGAGAAATGGTATTTACACACTTTTTTTTTGCCATGATTTTATATTGTAACTTCATTTTTCTTTGAGAACATTGTATTTAAAAAAAAAAAAACAAACAACAAGCAAACTTCATAAAAATTGGAAATGTTATTAAATTACGTCTGCAAAGTGAGATGTGTCTTTTAAGACAAGAGAACATGGTAAAGAAAATCCAAACCCGAACCCCAGAACAAGTCTCCCTAGCGGGTGACGAAGTCCTCAGGTAGAGCTGCAGGCCCTGGGGCGGGGAGGGCGGTGGTGGTGACTGTGTGCGAGCGGGCAACGTATGGTGAGCTGCAGGTAGGCAGCGCCGTGGAGGGGGAGGGACCACTGAGCATCGTGCGTGGCCTCAGCCCCAGCTGCCGCACCTATAGCCCGCATCGCGGTCAGTTCAACCTTGCTGTCCTCACCACCCATCTTCTCTGGCCAAAAAAAGCCACGCTGCGTCCATGGCCCTGCGCTCGCCGGTTACGTGAAGCTGCCTTGCTAAGCCAGCTCCAGCTGAAGATCAAGTCCTAAAGTGGCCACCTCCCATCCAGAGAGTGGCCCTGGCCACAAAGCTCCCACAGCTACTTCCAGCCGCCGACTTGGAGAAGGTTGCCTCCTCTCCAGCCCTCTCCTCTTAACCCTTCCCTCCCACCAGCCAGCCGAAGTCATTACAGAACACAAATTCTTCTGCATGTAGAGTCACGGTAATTCAAAATAAAACACTGAGAAATTGCTTCTACTCTTTGCCACAGCAAAGGTGATTTCTCCGCAGGTGTCCCCCTTTCCTTCAGATTCCAGCACAGTAAATTTCACATCACATATTTAATGCAAACAAGAATCACTGCTTCGCTTAGAAAAAGCACCATTTATAAAGTTTTAGAAATATTTCCATTTGTAAAGCTGTATCATTATGAACACAATGAGATTAAAAAAAACCCACAAACAAACTCTAATGGTATTGCAATCAATTCTTTTACAGGTTCCCAAAAATCTAGATTTTCCTTAAGTTCCTGTGGTAGGGTTTCATCATAAACCTGTGACTGCTTTTCTGTGAGATGGAACCTTTTAACATCCTAATTCTTCTGTTCGCCCTCATAGCTAGGTCTCAGTAATTGAAATTATCTACAAATTTCTGTTTCAGGGGGTGACTCTCCTGCAAGGTAAACACGGTCTGTTAAATAATAATCACCACCACAAAAATTGACCAAATGTAATATTCTTAATCAATGTTAATAAATCCTTGAGCTTAAGTAGAGACATCCGCAGATATAAATGGAAGTTTGTGTAGCTAAAGATCTAGTCTGGGTATCGATTACGTTTCAAAGACTTTCTTTCAAACCATCGTATTTATATCTTTTTCCTGCCCCCATAGCTCCATTAAATTGCATCAGGAACTGCTGTAGGTGCAAAGATACGAATTGTTGTACAAACACAAACATACGATGGCCAGGGGTGAGTATTTTCAGCCTCGAGTCCCCAGAAAGGCTTCCCCATCCATATACAAGCATCTAAACACCAAAATGGTGTTAAGATGTGCTCAGCAGCCAACGTTTCCCAGTCAGCTTTTAAAATCAAGAAACGGACTAAAGCACATGAGATTCTTTTAGTAGATACCAAAACGAGAACTCAGGAGCCAGACCTGGAGCGCGCAGATCTGATAATAGAACAATTTCCTATTTTTTTCAGGGCTGGGCGGGGGGGGGCAGGATCATTCAACTTCTTATTTGGAGAAAAGGGGTTAGAAACTCCCCTGACTTTGCCACGAGACTGAGGACACTGCACTGGTTTTGTCAGCTTGTGAGATGGCCAAAAATAAAGGAGAAGCTTTCACTGAAAGCTTGAAGTTCCAGCAGCAGCAGCAGCAATTTGAAAGCTGAAAATGTTGCAACTGCAAAACCAAAACAGTTGATTTCTGAAAAAAATCCTGTTCCTGCCTGTCCTGTGGGTCAGAGCTCCAGGGCATCCTTCCCTGCTGCGGGCCAGCCAGGTTGCGTCCACCATCATGAAACACGGTCTTGTCTGGAAGGAAAACGGTGCATAAGAAAAAATTCTGGCCTAAATACATCGTGAAAGACAAAAAAATTCTCTCAGACCTAGCATGTGGAAGGTCTTAATCTTCACAGGAGGTCCATTATCCCGATTTCCCTTCAATTCATCTTTTTTTATGGCTACACAGGTTTTGAACTTCCAGGGCTGCTGAACGTGCAACTCTCATGAAAGTCACTGGCAGCTGCGGACATGCAGCATTTCTGAAAAGTCACTGCCAGAGGATGGGCATTCAGAAAAGAGGACGGCCAAAAATTTGCAGAGTTTCACTGAAAATGGGATAGATGGGAGCCAGAAATCCGAAGACGGGCTTCAGATGGCAGGAGTTCGTCACATTTAAACAAAACAAGGATGCAGCGAGCACGGCTGAAACCCCCTTCTTGCTAAACGAACAGATCCCGGTTAACTGCAGCGAGACTTTTGCAGCATTTAGCATTACATTAACGTTTTTTATTATTTTTTTTTTCATTTAAAGTCGGGTCTCGCTGCTTTAAAGCCTGTCCCAGGACACGGAACAATTCCCAGTTTTATCTGTCCCGACCACACGTATGAAACATGTGAGTGATAGAGGGCAGCTGCTGCTCTTGCTGCCGCCGGTGGTGGCTGCAAATCACACAAACCAACGCCTTCCTGTCCCCTGGGAGAGAAGAAGTGAAGGTTCTGGTTTATAAGCAGTTAGAGAAAAAAAAAAAAAAAAAAAAAAAGNCATAGCTAAAAAAAAGAAAGAAAAGAAAAAAAAAATCTACACCTTGCAGCAGACAGTGAGCCTGGGGCTGGCGGGGTGAGGAAGTTAATCAGCACCGAGCAGGCTGTTCGGGATGAGGCCAAACAGATGGCTCGTCTCTGAAACGGCAAAACGGGAAGCAGATGTGGCCACCGCTTCTCCCCATGCATAACTGGGAACCAGCCGGTTGGTGAGGAAATTTGCATAACAGGGATAAATTGGTATCAAAACTGTCCCTAGAAGTGATCTGAATGGATCTGGGCACAGTTGACAGTTTTCACTTCTTGTTTCCCACTCAATGTTCAACCAGATTAAATTTAAATTTTGAAGCTGCTGTTTTGCCCGAGGTTGCTCTCGGCTCTCTTCTAGGGAAACCTGTGAGGGAGGCGGGGGGCGCTCGGTGGGGCTCTGCCAAAGCCTTTGGGGCCTGATCTCCGTTTAGTCAGTTAACATTTTTAGTGACTAATTTCGGTGGGCTCTGATTTTCAATTTCAGGTCCACAACTTCACATCATCCTATCAACAGCCAGCAAAACCGAGCCTGAACTGATGTCCTGTACATTCACGCACCGACATCCGCAGAGCCTGCACAGGGGCAGGCTCCAAGCCCGGGCTGATGCCCTTTGCAAGCCCCTTACTGCCAAGAGCAGAGCCAAGAGCCCCAGACGAGCCCAGCATCTCTCCCCCCTGCAGCCCTGGGGGAGTTTAGCACGTAGATATGATGTATTACAAGTAAAGGAGGGGTTTCTTTTTTTCTGTTCCTCCCTATTTTGTTTCAAAGGACAGAGCAGTGTCTATCCAACGACAGCTTTTACTTTATGGGGTTCCTGTTGCATTGACAAGGACTAAATAAACTATAGCCTTAATGCATTGTATAAATTACAACAGAGATCCAAAGAGCTCTTAACATTGAGGGAGGTTCAAATCTGGATTCAAACACTCCGGTTTTGCTTCACTGATAGTTGTAGTATACAAAAAAGTTACCTTTATCCTCTTAGGGAGATTCCTGCATGTAGCCATGGGAGAAAATATAGGCTCATTCTCGATCGTGTTGGAGGAAAAGAAGAAGGGGTAAATACCGGCTGAAAACACGTATTTGCAGGCACTAATAGAAGCATTGTTATGTGAATTTTATTTTTCTTTTTTTTTTTTTTTAGCACAGCACATGTGCGATTTACCTCCCCACCTCAGAAGTCCTACTCTGAAACATTCACAAACTCTTTATTTTTGCATCGCATCCAGTCACTTAGTTCTAGTCTAATTATATATATAGTATTTTATTTGCATAGTCTAGCAAATGCACATGGGAAACGCGCTTAACACACACATGTATGTAGGGGGTTTTTTTGGACTCATTAAATATTGGTACAAATTAGAATGATTACTTCTGCTTTGGAAACATCTGTCTCGCTATCCCTTTGTGAAATTAAGCTGTCTGAGACACAAACCAGTTTCCTAAGGTCTAACGCCAATAACATGGTCGTCCGTGACAGGAGAACTCCTACTGCAGTAACCAGAGTAAACCTGAAAAAGTGGAAATACTCAAGCTGCTGAAGAACGCACAGGACTACCAGACCCCGCCGCTCATGCCCGCACAGCGCGCTGCTGCTCCCCACGTCACAACTGCCTTGCTAAACAAAGATTGGATCCCGATCAGCTGAGAGAGTAGAAATACACAAGAAAAGCTAGGGGTGGTTTCAGGAAGACAATGAAACGCAAGTATTAACAGACTAAGGGGTCTAAAATCAAGGATTTTCAACAAAATTCCAAAGGTCTAAACGAGAAGAAGGAGACCACAGGCATCTGCCTGAGTTTCATGAAACAGTTCGTGATAGCTGAATCACAATTTGGCCATCAGAGGCAGGGGCAAACGTACCAGAAATGATAGGAAGACCAGAGGGGAAATGAAGGGTGGGAGAAGATTGGGTGGAAAAATTAACACATCAAGTTCAGCAGTGGAGAATTACTCTCTACCACAAGGGTTATTACCACAGAATTAAGAAAAGCCCAAACCTGTGCGTTTCAGGAAAAAAAAAAAATTCTACCATTCTTAGCAGTTGCATGTCTTTTACACTATGGAACAGTTGGCCTTTTCTCTTGATTATCCTTAAATGTAAAATCAGTTTGTGAACTAAAAATATTTCTCATTCGGGTTTTAGTAACTTCTCCCCTTCCCCCAAAAAAATCCAGACAGCCAGCGCAGGTGTTGTCGCTATACATTCACGCTTCCTTTTTTCTTCAATACCTGACAAAGCAGAGAATCACATAGTGTAAATCCTTTTTAACAATCCTTTTCATGTTGTCATTAATGTTAAAAATTGGCTTTTTTCTTAATATCCCAGTCTCTGGAGACACACTTCTGGAGAATATCCGTTTTTGTTTCAAATACAGGAGGCATGTAGCTCTTGACTTGGGGGGGGGGGCGAGGGGGGGTTACAATAAGGGAAATCCTCTTTAATGATTCTGAATCAAAACCGACTATCATTTCATCCTATTATCTTTAAATTTATTCTACAGTTTCCAAAAACCAACATGCAATTTCTGAAAAGCTGGTAAACAGCAGCGCTGCTGTGAAACTATCACACCCTTTCCCCTTCCCTGAAAGGGAAATGGTAGCACACAAAAAGAGCATAAATTTCTTACGCACGATCATGCCATGAATTTTTGACAAAATCAGGGTTGGTAGCCAGGTCTTCTAACACTTGCTTATTCTGCAGCCACAGATGAGGCTTCCTTTTCAGTGGGTCATAAACTCAAGAATCTGT
This sequence comes from Dromas ardeola, assembly GCA_013398915.1. Lineage (NCBI taxonomy): Eukaryota > Metazoa > Chordata > Aves > Charadriiformes > Dromadidae > Dromas > Dromas ardeola. Next base: position 566,283 of record VYZM01023226.1, read on the forward strand.
ATTTGCAGACCCTTGCAGTAACTCCTAAGAGCTGTGAAAAAGGATACAAGTCTAAGAGGTCAAATCAGGCTTTAGATTACATCAAAGAGAGTGTGTGTGTATTACATATATATCTATATATAGATATATATAATTAGACACACTGTATGTGCGTCTAATTCCAAATATTTAATAATTTATATATTTTTAACCAACAGTTGCCAGCTTTCCTTCCACTTCTTAGGTTACCTAAATATACAGAATATTTTGGCCAAACATACAAAGATACATAACCCTTTCCACAGTTGGAAGCTTTTGCTCAGTTGTTGGAGCTTTTGCCTTGTGAATGGCTTCAAATGATGCAAGGAAAGGAAAGGAAAACAAACTTGGGAAAGGGACCCTCTGACGTACGGCACTGCAGACCCTCTCTCGGTTTTCCTGTGGACACCTAATGAGCTGCTAAAATAACAGCTTTATGGTGACCAACAGATGTAACAAATTGGGATGCCTTTCTAAGCCCTAAAACACAATGCAAAATCATTCTATTTACCCTCCCAACTATCTCAGTAAAAATAAAATAAATAAATAATAATAAAAAAAAAAAAACAGCAGGGCAATAGCCACATGAAAATATCATGCTCCAAAGAAAAAGAAACCTATGACGGCTTTAGTTAGCAGGCTAATTTACAACAGAAAACAGGAGGTTCGCTGGAAACTTTGCACAAATACCAACGTGCAAAATAGAAACTTCAGATAAGCTGTGGAAAGAGGGTGGGATTTCCAGAAAATAGGGAAGGACTTGTTACACCCTCCTTGTCAAATTTTGCAGGATCACCACAGCTCCTCTGGAGAAACAGTATGTGCAGAGGGGGAAAGCTCAGAGCTTTCCTTTTGGTTCTGCTTCTCCTAAATAAACTGCTTGCCTAATTTCCTTTGCAACTGGAGAAATATTCGACACAAAAACCCATCCTTTCCACATCTTACTGTGCTGGCTGCGTTTGCAGCCTCCGGCCACTGACATGATTCTATATCATGAATTTTATAATTATATCAGTGCTTTACTTTTTCTCAAGCCCTAGGTCGCGCTGATCTGAAGCGAGGTGAAGGCGCCGGGGCAGTGAGAAGAGGGAGGCTGGGGCCATTCAGCAGCTCTCAGCAGAGCCTCTCCGAAAGGCGTGCAGGGACGGATGGCCACGTCCCTCTGCCGTTTCAGGCCACGCCAACACGGGAAGTCACACAGCCCGTCTTTCTCAGTGTTTTCTGCGGTCATCCTTGGAGCTTTTGTCTCCAGAAACACAGAATAAATGCTTTGTCATAGATAAACTAGCTGGGTCTTGCTCTCTAAGCTCTCCCCATCGCAACTGCTTCCTGACAAGATGTCGCTCAGATGCCCCAGTGTCCACACACCCGGCATCTCCAGCCTGAAGCTCCTTGTGTCCGAGCGGCAGCAAGGACACCGGAGGACACAGAAGGAGAGCAGGCAGCGCCCCAGCCCCGGCCCTTAGCCATCAGACAGCCACCTCAGGGGGACTCACCTGCCACCTCCAGCCTTACCCTGCACCTCCGGACACCCTGGTTCCTCGCGGGGGATGTATTCAGCCCCACTGGGCACCTCGGCAGGTTTGCTGGCCTGTAGCTAGAGAGGAAATACCTAGAAGAAACAAGGGCATAAAGGTTTGGTGGCAGTGGAGATTTACACAATGTAATACAAATTTTACACGATATAATAATACACAAAATTTACACAGTATAATAAAGATATTTGGGGGGGCGTAAAATATGAAAAATAATTTCTTCAGAAAATTGCACTTTGCTCTTTCTTGGCTTCTTTAGAGTAAGTCTGCCTCTGCATCAGGAAAACACTGGGAGGAACGAAGGCAGATGTAAAAAACACTGGCTTTTGCAGTTAGCTTTCTAAAAAGTTTTATTGCGGTGATACGGGAAAAAAAAGGAATAGTACAAGTGCCATGTAAAATCAGCATACAAAAAGCAGGCCTGGAAACAGCTCCTGCAAGGAAAAGATGCGTATTTCAGAAAAGGGATTTGTATTTTTAAGGTAGCCTCATACTAGTTTCAATTTTAACTACGTACCAGGAGAAAACAAAATAGGGAGTTTGGATTGACTTATGAAAGTCTTGAAGAACTACATAACAAATTCCCAGACTCCACAGAGTACCTTAGCCTGCTTTAGACAGGATCCAAGAGTGCACCTCTCTCCGTTCAATAGGCAGGAGACCCATGTTACATGGCATCGTCCCGGCTGCCAACAGGAGACTCCTCCAGAGGTCATCCCTGGCAAGGTTTCAGTAGCAGCGTGTTCAGACCCACAGGACAGAACACGAGAGAGATGTTACCGCCATTTCCTCTCTCTTCCCTCAGAGGATTGGTCTTTAAAGTGAATGCTCCCTTCAAAAAAGGGAATTGCAGCAGCATACGGCTTTTCCCCAGACCATCCATGCCGCCGCTCTGTGCCGTTGCCTTTCCAGGGATTTGCCAAGCGGCACTACCGTGTTGAAGACCGAATCTGTAGCCCAGTAATTTGCTGGTTCGACCAAAGGCATGGCTGAAACAGGCTGCCTGACTCAAAGAGCGTACGCTTCCTGTTGTTGGCAGAAAGTGAGACTTCGCGCTGTTCCCCCTTGCTTCCTTTAAAAACAGTGCCAGGAATTGATGTAAATTGGCTGCAAAGCATCTGACCCACGCAGCAGGGAAGTGAGAAACCAGAGGACTCAGGAAGATAGAGCAATATTAGCCACCTATATCTAAATAGATAGTTTTTTTTAATAGACTTGATCAATGATCATGGATGGCATCAGCCATTTTCGCTTGAAATGTGCTCAAGGCGGTGAAGTCTTCAGCAGCTCCGGAGAATTCTTTCTCTGGAGAAATCAGTTGAGTGGTTTCCTCAGTCAGGAGAACTATCTACAATGCCGGCCACAAAGGGGCATGCCTTACGCTGCCCAGACAACTCAGTCGAACATTAGCAGAGGGATCACCCAGAAAATTAACTAATTACCCAGCACGTAGGAGTTCTGTCTTCTGGGACTTCCATCAGCTGGGTCAGGAGAAGGTCCCTGCACCACTGGGGTAAGATGCCCAGTGGTGGGCCAGTGGTGCCAGATGTTCCACCCTATTACGATAGCATTAATGATTTTTGCTTGCGAGGCAACACGAAGAGAGCAACAAATGCCATTTGCTATCAACCAAAACTCAAATGAATTAGAGACTGTTGAATTAATTGGACTCAGCTCCTGCTACCAACCTGTTATGTATCTGCATTGCAACGCATTTACAGGATCTTCAGCCTGGGAGACTGCTCATATCTGCTCATTTACTCCTCTATTACAATTCCTAAGATCAAGGATCAATACAAGATCAAGTTTCAATACAAACGCACTGCATCGGGATTTTCACCTCTTTTCCCAACTCCAGTGTAATATTACAGCCTGAGATACAAGGTAAAATTAACCTTTAAAAATCCTATCTTTGTTTAAAAGGGATTTCTAGAGATGTCAGGCTGGTTTTCACAGCTCCCTCCAAAAAATACTTTTGAAAAATCAAAGTCCCGCCAAAGAATCAACAATAATCCTTAATAAAATGCCAGCAACAAGTCATTAATATTGGATGATTCTAAGTGACAAAACAAGGAAACACAACTTGGACTACCCTTGGGTTTCCTTAAGAAAGCGGGTGGACTTCTTTGGGAAAAGATCTCCATCTGGTGGCAGGCTATAAAAAAGATCAAGTCAACAGGTGACAAGAGGTGTTGCTTTCCCTTGAAAAGACTGCTGTTACTAGGAATGCAGTGGATTTGCTGTGGATAATTTTTTTCTCCATAAATTTCTAAACCTTGTGTAGGATAGACTGAGCAAGGCATCTTTTGGTCTTGCTAAGTCTGTCCGAATACGCCTGTCTTAGCAAAATTTTTTTGAGCTCATATGGCTCACGTTTCCCATCGCACAATTTTTCCTGCTGGCAGCGCTGTGGGAAAGACATCCCCCGCCTGAGGCTGGTGAGAAGCAGCAGTACCACTGTCACCTGCACCTGCAGGCAGGTGTCTCCAGGATATTAAGAGTCACCTACAGACAATGGCTGTATCCCTTTATATCCACATAAATGAGGTGGTTCTCCTTTCCCACTGCTATAAGGACAAAAAGACTCACAAAAGATACAATTTTTTATGGGGATTGTGTTACGCAGTTAAAAGGTATAATGGCATATTTTTCGCTGGTATAAATTACCCCTACTCTGGGGTTGCTAGAGCAGGGTGTTGCACTAACTATCATAACTATCTGGGGAGTTGTACTACCATCACTGCTTTCTAAAGCACACGAGAAATAGTTCTCATGACTGAAACTACACCGGAGCAGTCTCCAGCATGCTCAAGTTGGTCCCTTCTGGGACATTTACAGACAGAGAGTTAGAACGTATTTTTAGCAGAGGACAGCAAAAGTTTCTGAAAATTTGATCTCAAGTTCTCTTCCATTTCTTTGGTGCAAAACTCCTGGGTTTGGAACAGTTTCTGATGTCACAATGTTTTAATTATCACATTTAATTTTTTTCAGTCAACTATAAGATTTACTATCACATGACAATAAGGCACTACAATAAGCAGGGTGGAACTTTTTAAATACAAAAAAAGTATATGAGTACAAGCTATTTCATGAAAGCTCTTACAAAAAATTACATTGGTTACATCAGATCTGCAAGGATAAGCAGTCACTAGTTGTAACTGGCACAAAATAAAATTATTTATTTGGAAAAGGAGAAAACGGAGTTGTAGGTCTTAATCACCACTGAGTAATATTTCTAACTGGTGATGCCTATTAATCAAAAGGATTTTGTGTAACGAGTTTAACTGGAAGGACCATCCCAACTGACAGAGTCATCCTTTCCTCCAGCTGTAGGTAAAAAGTTATCAAAAGAGAGTTTTACAAATATCAGTAAATAGAGAAAAAAATCATAGAAGCTACTCTAAATTTAAAAGCAGAAACCAAGGCAGTTTCATCCCTCATTACATTTTAACCCACAGTACAGAACTCAAAACCTGTAAGAATTGGGTAGGAATTTTCACAAGCTACTGCCTGGAATTTTATGATCTACTTCTAAAAAACAAGCCACTATTATAAATAAATATCCTGACTGCAAATACACAATAGAAGGTCTTACAAAGCAATGCATTATCATTCATTTAGTTTCATGTGCCCAGGTGTTTCCACTTTACAAAGCCCAGCGAATTTCAGATTGCAGTATTCCACTTCGAAAAGTGGGCAAGCTAATCTGAAACTGGAATTTTCTATCGGCACAATGTAAGGAAAGCCTCAGCTCCCGGACGCCTTCCTCATGTGGCTTTGGTGAAAAGCCTCAGAAGAGCCCAGCTGTATTTCTAGCTTGGATGTTTGACCATGCTGCATACACCGGTAGCCGAAGGGAAGTGTGATATGTTCGGAAGTATGAGAGAACCCAAGATGCCACCCTGCCCATGAAGTCTACAAACTAACTCACCCCAAGCAGAGAGGCACTCCTAGGCTTAGCGTGTTGTGAGGGAATCTGAGAGACCATCTAAGCCGCGCACATCCAAGGCAGGATGAACTACATGGTTGTGATGCTACAACCACGTCCAGAGCAGCAGCAGCCTTGCCCCTCCTTGAGCTTGCACAGCTGAAGGTTCCCCTTTTCTGGTCCCCTCCTCCCTGACCAGTTAGTGGCCCCAGTAATGCCCAGGTGGAGAAATGGCAGTTCATCCCCTTCTCCCCAGCCACCTACACTAAGGAAGCACTGCATCATCCCTCGGCCAGCCAAAAAGCAGATTCGGTATCTTTTCAGCAACCCTGCGGCTGTCATTCACCTTCCTCAACCCTCAGCTTCTGAGAGAGAGCAACATTGCCTTTTGCTTGGTGCTGCGTCTTCCTCCACCACAAGAAAACAACCTAATATTCCTCTAGAACAGGTGATGTGCCTTGGCAATATGGGAATATGTACACAGGACATAGCTTACCTGCTGTGAGTCTTCTACAACTCTCGCATGGTATTTTCCTAAGATAGAAATTATTAAATTATTGTAATACCAGCGCACAGTTAATTGTGAAACCCTATTCAAAGTGCAGTTATAGACAAAGGGCAGGGCCACATAAAAAAAGATTTCATATGGGTCTTTCCCGCAGCAGTGATAATGTTTTCCTTAGTGACTTAAGTGATGGAAGAGGGACGCTCCACTGCACAACTTTGCTGTTCAAACGGAGTTGGGAAAGATGGGAAAACACGGCAACTTCAGAACAACTTTGCTGAAAATTACCTACAAACTGACAAGAAAAAGCAAGCAGAATGTCCCATTGAAAATTTCACCTATCTTCCACCCTGGCACCCGTGTTCAGCCCTTCTACTCTGCTCCAGTTTCATCCCTTGTCACTGATGAGCACTATCCAGTTTGGGGGATCACAACACAGGAGAGACATGAACCCACAGGAACGATCAGAAGTCTAACCAACAGGGCATTATTAAAAAGAGTGGAAGAGTGACATTTAGTCTAGGTAGTTTTGTAACGCTAAAGGACAACAGATCTCAATTGTTTTAATTACCTGCTACAAAGGGGATGATTAAACGTTTCCCCGTATCTGTGAGCAATAAGGACAGGATAAGGCACAAAATGTTTGCAATGAGGCACTGGGGAAGAATTTTGCCTGTCTTCAATCTTGCTAAAGAAGAATCCAGGCAAGAAATCCACTTTACTAATGGTTACCATTAAGTATTTATCCTATCAGTATCAGTGTTTGCATAGAGCATATACTGCATACAGGAAGTCCTGAGTGTGCTCATACCGTCCCTGGTATGGGTATGAATATTCAGTAGTAAAAATGGTTTAAGTCCAAAAAGAGACCAAAGATTTTTAAGCACTGAATGTTTCAAAGAACAAACCAGGCAAAACATGCACTAGGAATCACAAAAATTAATTCACCCTACATGAAGTGAGAATTTGATGGTCTCTTAGAGTCCTTTCCGGACCCATAACTTTGTGATAATGCAATTTTGGCTTCATGTGTATGAGCCAACATTATATGAAGTTTCTGATCTAATGGGATAAAAACAAGTGCTAGAGATCTATTAGTACTGCGACTGCTTATAGCTACATGACTGCTTTTCTGCAGATAAGGTACAGAATGGTAATAAAATATTAAAAAGTAAGGCTAAGAAATCTAGCCTTTGGGAATTTGATGTCAGTATCTTCACTAAGCACTGCAGTTATGTGATTTGCTCTGCTGAAGGCATCTATGTTGAGTGTAGGAGTTAAGGTTTCGGTGCTGAGGGGGCTGGAGAGGTGGCCTCTGTGGGAAGAGGCCAGGAGCTGCCCCATGCTGGACACAGCTGGTTTCAATGGACCCACGGTGGAGCAGTTATCCGGGGTTTTTTTCCAATGACATGTTGGCATGGGAGTAGTTCCATAATTTCTATTAGAGAAACTGAAATTGCCTTATTTGAATAGGATAATCTTACCGATGCGGTTAGAGGTTGGTCTGGTTTTCATCCACTTACCATTAGCAGATGACGATCGTTGCTGCTTCATCAGCTTTTTACCTACTTGTGTTGGCAGTTTTCTATAAATGAAAATTCATCTGGGGATTTCATACTGCTTGGAGACAATTTAGCTAACTCAAATACAAGATGCACTGAGAAAATGAAAAGAGTTTGAATTGCCTTGAGTATTAATAAGACCTCACCTTTCCAGGACTGCAATTATTTACCTTTATTTAAGAGAAACTAAGAGATTGGGCACCAAATGTTACTGAACCACAAAACCAGAGAAGAGTCTTCCATTTCTTCGTACGAAGTTCAGCCAGCCAAAAAGAATAAATAATGAAGTACATAGGGTTCTGCATATACTAAACAGATCCATTAAAGTGGATTTATCTGCACCATTTCCCTTAAATTGCAATCATGCCCTACTTCTGTGCAATTTTCTACATTTTGTGAAATAATGTTACCGGCAATCTAATCTCTTGCTTGGTGGCACTGTTATAGCGGGTTATGAAATGCATATTGGGCTAATATTGGACGTCCTGCTGACTTGTGAATCCTGCAGCAAAGCCTGAATATTGCTAGATGGCTGAAGAGATAGTCATGTCACCTGCATCCTTACTAAAAAAGAATTAATTTTACCTAATGTTCCCTTTCACTATCTCTATGTGCTTTCTAAAACAAAAAAATGCTTACGTAATTCAAGAGAGTTTTAAGAAATGAGTAATGTAAGTAGGAGAAGGAATATTCCTGCCTGGTGCTGTGGTTCTACCTCTTATCTCCTTCAGAAGTTCCACCTTGCAGAAGACATAGTGGCACAGCATTTCTCTCCCAGTCCTTGTCGTCTTTGGAGGCGTTTTATTCTCTCTCACCACGTGCATTCTCACTGGTCCTGTCAGTAGAGCCATTTCCATTAAAATACGAATATATAGATGAGCACAATATACTCACATAGCATACCAGAGTAACTCCCAGCATTAAAAAGGCAATTATTTAATTGGGTTTATAAGGGTTTTATTACCCTTGAGTAACCCTTAGGTTTTACTAAACAATTAAGATTCTCTGGGGTTTTCACTCACTTGCCTGAGAAAAGATTTTAAAGAGCATTCATTTTATTCGGGCTGGAGGGAGCAACAAACTTACCTCGTACATGTTTACAGCTCCCCAACACTAAACTTGTCAGAGCAGATTTAATCTCATAATCTTTACCCAAGTGGCACCAAAGTCAATCAGTTTGGATCACGTCACACATTTATTCTTACAAAATAATCTAATTATTCTACTTGCATTATTTCAAAAATTAAGATAAATTTGCAGACCTGAATTTTTACATCTCTGAAAAACAATTTCTAATCCATACCATACTTTACTAAAAACCTAAGCTAAGAATAGAACTGACTTTTTTTTATGTTTAAATCAGGATGAGCTCTAAGAAATGCCAAGTCTTCCAAATTATTCTGAACTCAAGTATAGTCTCATAGCCCCTGTAGTTCCCAAATGGCTTTAAAAAAATGCTAGCTGAACAGCATTTATCCATTTTTAGAAAAATCTAAGTATGACTAGCTTTTAAGCTCTGCATTTTCCCCAGTAGGAGAAAAAGTGCTTTGGTGAAACTGAAAATAAAGCATGGACACCACTGCCGCCAGCTCTGACACACTAACAAAAGAATCCAAAAGAAAGCTTTTAATTTATTTTCCACTGAGGAGTAGTTCTGTCCAGTGAGTGGGCAAGGACAGGTTATGTGAACAAAAGGTTGTGCCTTTATTTCAGACCCTAGGTAGGACTTGGGACGTTGGATTTCTCCTTCCCGGCCACTAGGGCCCAATCGGGTACACTCTCACTCTGAGGCTTTGGTGTGGTTTAACCCCATCCAGCAATAGGACCACGCAGCTGCTGGCTCACTCCCCCCTGGTGGGATGGGAGAGAACTGGAAGAGTAAAAGTGAGAAAAAACTTGTGGGTTTAGATAAAGGCAGTTTAATAGGTAAAGCAAAAACCACACACGCAGGCAAAGCAAAACAAGAAATTCATTCACTGCTTCCAGCAGCAGGCAGGTGTTCAGCCATCTCCAAGAAAGCAGGACTCCATCATGCGTAACGGTTACTTGGGAAGACAAACACCATAATCTTGAACATTCCCCCTTCTTCCTTCTTCCCTCAGCTTTAATTGCTGAGCATGATGTCATATGGTATAGAATATCCCTTTGGTCAGTTGGGGTCAGCTGTCCTGGCTGTATCCCCTCCCAACTTCTTGTGCACCCCCAGTCTACTCGCTGCTGGGGTGGTGTGAGAAGCAGAAAAGGCCTTGACTGCTTAGCAACAACTGAAAACACCAGTGCCTTCTCCCATCTTAATTTGATGGATGCAGCTGCCGCTGGTTTTGCTTGTGGGTCCAGCCAGGAGCGAGGCTGAGCCCCTAATCCAAAACAGCGGATACGCAAAAACACATATACATACACACACAGCGAGAAGGACACAGAGTGAGCAGTGCCTTTACTAGCACACACGTACACAGCAACTACACCCACATAAATCCAACACCACAGCCCCATCTTGTCCCTCATCTCCAGCCAAACAGGACTGAAGCTCACCAGCAAGACATGCAGGCCACCGCACTCTCCAGCTTCACAAGGACACCACACTCATGGAGCCTTCAAACATTGCCACGGGATTTAAGTTCATCTAAAATCCACGCCCAGACCCTGAGCCCCCTTACCCTGCCACTGGCTTATATCTGGGCTCGTTCCAGTGCTGGTTTCCTCCTACTTGCCAGCCAGTTCAGCTTGAAGTTTGCTAGTGAGCTTTGTTAGTGCCGTTTGCACTCACACCGGGATCCCCACAGCACCTGGTCCTAAACATGCTGGCTAGCCCGTGGCTGGCCCTCAGATCCTACAGCACCTGTGACCCACGGCCTCTTCTCCAGTTGCAGGTGCTCAGACCTCCTGCTAACACACAGACGCAGCACAGAAAACAAGGTCAAGCAGAAAATCATCAGAAAAAGGATTTAATAAGAAGCTGGGATAAACTGCAGTGATGTGGCGCAGGGCCGTCGAACAAAAGCATTGCTTACATGAGACTGTCCCTTTATCCACCCTTCTAATCTTCCCACATCCACCTTGACTCTTTCCTTCTTCTGTTCCCGTCTCCTCCCAAACAATGCTCCCCTAACTACTTTTCCCCATCAGTCCCGGTTTTGCTACATCCCTACCCAAAACTGGTATTTCTGATAACATTACCTGGGTCCCCTTAGCCTGAAGTTACTGATACAGCAGAGTGGGCCTTGCAAGATTCCCCCCAGTACTCCCTTCAATTATACGTGAGGTTTGACCATCTTCCCCTTAAACATCAGTGAAATTCGCCAGCCTTTCACAGCAGCCATCTGTAATTTTTGTCAGCTTCTCACTCTGTCACTTGTGTTCAGCAATTTCTCATATTGTGACCAGCAATTTCTCACGGTCTTTTCAGTGGGCTAAACCTCAGGCCAGGGCCTAGACATCTGCCTGCATAACATAAGAAGATTTATGTCAAAGACAGAAACAAAAAGAAGTGCAGACACCCTAAATTACCATGGGTTTAACACACGACAGTGCCAAATGTATGTTTCAGTGAAACACTTAGGATGCAATTATCTACCGCAGCCAAATGTCTGGTTCCAGGTTTCATAGAGCTCTAGGTCCTTCGAGGAGACGCTGGGCCGCACGGTTCTGAAGGCACTCTCAAAGTCCAGAAAAGCAATAGGCCGTACTTGGTCTGGCACGATGGTTGCAATGTCCATGGACTGCAGACTGCGGATAGGGCCCAGAGAAGCTTCTCGACAGAGCTGTGTCATGTCTGCCCCAGAAAATCCATTCGATTTCTTAACTATGAGTTCGATTTCCTCTTCATTTAGAGAGCAGTGCTCCTTTGACATCAGACGGGTAACAATCTGCTTCCTAGCTGAGGCTTCTGGAAGAGGAATGTACAATCTCTTCACTAGTCTCCTTCGGGCAGCTTCATCGATTTCTTGGGGTCGATTTGTTGCCCCAACCACTAGAATACGATCTTCAGAGGAGGTTGTTGCCCCATCTAACTGGACCAGAAATTCAGTTTTTATTCTTCTCGACGACTCATGCTCCCCATCTCCACGCTGAGACAAAAGAGAATCAATTTCGTCGATGAAAATCACTGCTGGCTGTTGACACCGTGCCACAGCAAACAGCGCACGGACCATCTTTTCCCCCTCGCCTACCCACTTGGAAGTCAGAGAAGAGGCACTGATACTGAAAAAAGTCGCTCCGGACTGGCACGCGATGCATTTGCCTATAAGGGTCTTGCCAGTACCAGGGGGGCCAAAGAGAAGAATTCCTTTAGGAGGACCACGTAACCCAGTGAAGATGTCTGGCCTCAGCATAGGCCAGACTACTATTTCTTTTATGGTAGCTTTAGCAAACTCAACTCCGGCAATGTCATCCCAGTTGACAGGAGGCCCATGGTCCATGATCTCGTGCATAATGAGTTCAACCATTTTTGGTTCTATGTTTTTTAGTCGTTCGTCTACAGGCAGCGATGGATCTGTTGCTCCTCTTGCATGAGGTTTACACTGTGCTCCTCCGTTTTCATTTCCGTCTTGTTTTGGTACTGGAGGAACAAACTTGCCAAACGGACCCCGAGATCTGCCTGCACCCAGTGACTTTTTTACACCTCCATATGATGAGGCTGGTGCACGCTGGGGTAGGTTTTGAGATTTCTTTTGCTGATCCACCCATAGCTGTTCTTTTGCAGTTCTAAAACCAGGAACACTGCTTTCTTCATTTCTGTTTCTATTCCCTGAAAAACTACCAGCTTCTGTACTAACGGAAGCCTGGCATGGAACAAGGCTAGGAATCACTGTGCTGCCTTCCTCAGACAGACCATAAAACGCTTTTCTTTTTCCAGAACTGGCGGACCATGCAGGTACAGCTGACTGATTGGAAAGAGACAAATTTTGCCCATCACGACAATGTCCTGACATTTTCAGAGAACTACCACTTGTTGCTTCTTTATTTCCAAAGAGTGGAGTTGCCTGGAAACCTGCAGGAACCTGTGCGTTTAAGGAGGCTGAAGAGGCAGGAAGCGTATCCGAAGTTTTGGTCACAGGAGGCACACTGCTTTGAAGAGACTTTGAAGATGAGGGATGCTCAAGGAGATCTGGTCCCTGACTTGCACATTTTGCTGAGCCAGCACAGAGCTCAGTCTCGCCGGCACTGCTGAAGATACCGAGTTTAGGAAGACCTGGAGCGGCAGAGGCACTGACCCCTTTATCAGCCAGTACGCAGGCATCTGTTGGTGCCATCTGAGAGCTTCGGAAATTTTTGCCAGCCCGCATCCTCTCTTGCACACATTTTAATTCAAATACATTATCTGTTGTCAAGGCAGATTGCCACTTGTCACTGTCATTTTGCTGACACTTTGCCAAAGTCAAAATGTTTTCAGCATAGTTATTCAAGCCAGTCTCTATGTTGTCAGAGTCAACAATTGCAGAGTATTTCTCCGCGTATTTTTTAAATAGGCTGGCAGCACAGACCTGAGAGATCTCGGAGTTTGCCCATGCATACTGAATACGCAGGATTTTGGCACGGTATTCATCTGCCTTCTGTCCGGGTGTGCAGGTGCCAGAGGTAATTGCAAAGTAACTTTTCTGCCAGTCACTCAGGTGCACGGTGCTGTGGGTGGGGGTTTCCATCACTGAAACATACGTAAAATACCTGCTGTTATAAAATGCATTTCACAGCTATTTGCTTTGGCTGCTTTCCCCCTTTCCTAAATACATATACATGAAAACGTACCTTGTTTTAATTGAGAGAAATAGCACAGTAGATCTTGTAAGCTACTTAGCTAGTCTGGACACTTTACCACTTTCAAAAAGCAACTGGTTTTGTGGTGTAAAGCCATTTAGACTGAGGTTCTCTTTTCTTCCTTGTTTAAAGAAAAAAAAGAAGAAAAAAAAAGAAAAAAAAAAAAAGAGTTTGCTTCTAACCAGAGGTCTCCTGGGGAGGTAAGTAGACTGCAAAGAATGGTAACAGATGGTCAAACAAAAACTGGCCTTGTTAAATGAAATCACCAGTGCTTTCACTCTTATTTGACTGAATATAGCACAGTGCAAAAGAGGACAGATTATACATCACTGTCAGAATGATGAAATTTATTACAGTGATGGTAATAAAAATGAAACAATGAAGATAATAAATAAAAGTATATGCAAAGTCTCTGAGGGGAGGTAAAAGTGGAAGGAATAAGCCTGAATGTAGTAAACTTTCAGATTAAGAAAATATTTACAGATTCATAGCAAATGTTCAAAACTACTTATTCCATTTAGAACGTACTAAAATGTACCTATTTTACACTTTAGAGAAACAAAGCTCTTGTGTGTTTAAAGCAATGTGTGTTTTTCAGTTTTAGAAAGCAGAATTTAAATTCCTTCAGCAATTTTTTACTTAAATAGGAAAGATGACATTTGGCTACGAAGGAGCATTTTGCTAGACTTGAAAAGATATGCCTATGTTTACGATGTATTTTCAAAGCAGTCTCTCTCTGCAGTGTATCATGTACAGAGATATTCCTGGTAATGTCAAGAATTCATGATTTCAGAAGAGACACAGGCAAAAGCAAAATTACAAGAAACCTACCACTGCCTCAACAGGGTTTGCAGAAAGGTCTTAATACATAGTAATTCCAATCTTTTCATCTGCCCATAAGCGACATACGTCTAATATATGACATGAGAAAATACCTCAATTTCGAATTTCTCTTTTTTTAACTTCAATAGGTACCGGGATGTTCCAGCCAGAAAACACTTAAAACAAAAACTGTTAAAGCGGAGGTCCATATATTCTGCACCTCTTCCAACAGCGTACGAGTAAACTTGCAATATTCTTCTGAATCTGCTACAGACTATGTAAAAGTGCACACTAAGGTCCAGGTGAAAGGTACATACAATACGGGACAGAGCTGAGGGAATCTGGGGCGTGTGTGTGGGGTCCACTCTATTTACTTTCAAAAAGCCTTACATCAGCTTAAGACAATAGAGAGAACAGTGATTACGGCAGAAGAGGTTACACACATAATAAACAATAAGGAGATAAACTATTTTATTTTGGATTTTTTTTTTAATTCAGCCCAACTTTGTAGAGTTGTTTAGAAAAGTCAAAATATCTTTTACGTGCAAATTCAGTGCCTTTACACAGGAAGCCAATTAAAAAAAACCAAAACAACACTAAAATAAGGCTTCCTCTGAAAAACTACTGTCAACTTTTGCACTGTGAGAAGTGTAACTTGTGCCTACTGAACGAGATGTGAATTCCCACCACAATCCATCTGCAGCTGAGCGACAGGTGAACAGGAGATGGAAGGCCATAGCCTTTTATTTCTCTTCTCTAAACAACTACTAAACAACATACTACATAATTGTCACTGCGCACATAACTTTTTTGTAACTGTTGAATGAAAAACTTCTTATGGAACATAAAAGCTAAGTTCAGAAAAAGTTCAGCAGCAGTCATTAGCGCCCATGAAATATTTGCATATATCTACATCATTCAGAATATAAAATCTGAAGTTCCTCCCCTCTTCATAAAGACTTAGTAATCATCTTCACAGCTCCGAGGGGTCATAATAAGTGAACAGCAGTAGCTAGTTTAAAATTTCAGTTTGATTTTTCTTAAGTATCTTCTAATATCACTTTCTCTACCTATTCTAATTCTTATTAGTTGTCCTCATAGCCTTACTATTATCTTTTCCCCAAGAGCCAGCCAAATGCACACTCGGACAGTCATTCATTCTTCAACAGCCCAAACTGTTACCAGATGTTGTGGGCATCACACTTTCATGCAAGTGTCTAAAGTCGGAGGTTTATCAAAGCATTGACAATAACGAATTTCTGGCATGCAAGTGTCCAGCCCCAGCAGAGGGGTAAGTAACTGCCTGGCAAGCCACGTGCTGGACGTCACTGTATTCATACATGAACGTATATACCCATTTAAAACAGGGGGAAAGCCTGCTTGCCCGGAGGCAGGAAAACCAGAAGGGTAGCAGGCCAGCTGCCCCGGCAAGGCCCTGCCCTCTCGCTGCTGAGGGGCACGCTCAGGCCGACACCGCCCAGCTGGCCCAGCCAGGGCCGGAGCCCTCACCTCAGGAGCCGTAGCCTGGCACAGCCTCACGCAGTTCAACCGCCACCCGCCACCTCACCACACCGGGGGCGGGGAAGCCGAGACTGGAGCCCCGAGGGCTCCCCAGCGGCCTTCCACCCTCCGCACCAGGGCAAAGGGACCCTCCCCCACACGCCCCGGGAAGCGCAGCGAGGGCCCTCGCGCCTGAGGGGAGGGGGCGCAACGGTCGCCAACGGCCGGGGCCCAGCACCACCCCTCCACGCGAGCGAGCGCGCGCACACCCACCGGCCGCCGCCACCTCCACGGATCCCGCGCCCGCTCTGCCCCAGGCTCCGCCTCCCTCCCTCCCAACCAATCGGATAACAGGGCTCTGGGAGGCGCAGCCAATCAGAGAGCGGAAGGGAGGGCCGAGCGGAAGGTTCGCTGCCCCGACGTCATCGGGCTCGGGGCTCAGGAAAGGAGGGAGAGCCGGCACGCGGGCCTTCCTCCTCCCTATTGGCTGCGCCTGAAGAGCGCGCCTTCCAATAGACGCGGGATCCGTGCCTCGGGAGGCGGGACGGCCCTGCCCCCTCCCGCTGGCCGTGCGCGAGGCCGTGCGCGAGGGTGGCGACCCCGGCCCCGCTCCTGCTCCGCCGGTGGTTCCGTTGCCGTCGCTTGCCTAGAAAGGTTCTCGCAGCCGGGCAGGTCTGCGCACGCTCCGGAAGAACCGCTGTGCTGAAGGCTGGGTTGCCCGCGGCTCGTTCCTCCCCGCTCCTTTCGAGGGTCCCCCTGGGCGCCCTCCCGTCAGCTCGGGGGAGGCCGGGCCAGCGGAGCCCCCGAATCTCTCCTTAGCGACCGCCCACCGTGCCGGGCCAGCTCCGCGGGAGACAGTCATAGAATGGTTCGGGTTGGAAGGGACCTTAAAGATCATCTCGTTCCAACCCCCCTGCCATGGGCAGGGACACCTCCCACTAGACCAGGCTGCTCAAGCCCCATCCAGCCTGGCCTTGAACACTGCCAGGGATGGGGCATCCACAACCTCCCTGGGCAACCTGTTCCAGTGCCTCACCACCCTCACAGTAAAGAATTTCTTCCAAATACCTAATCTAAGTCTCCCCTCTTTTCATTTTAAAACCATTAGCCCTCATTCTATGACTGCGCTCCCTGATAAAGAGTCCCTCCCCAGCTTTCCTGTAGGCCCCCTACAAGTTCCACAAGAACCTGGTGGTTCCGGCACTAGTGATGGGCGCCCACACCTTGTGCCCACCCAACGCCCGACCTCCACAGCCACCGATTTCATCCCTCCCACTGTGGCACAGGCGGCAAGGGCTACCACAGCCTCCACAGCAGTGTCAGAAACTGGTGCTGTTCGTCGTCCTCAGAAACCACAGCAGCTGAGCTGTGGGTGAACGGCTCTGCTAAAGGTGTCAGTGGCAGCAGCTGGACTCTCCGGCAGAGGGACGGGGTGGATAACATGGTGCCTTGCAGGGCAAAAGTTGGCGGCCCTATGAACTGAAGCTGGTGGTGGAGTCGCTGGCTGGGTCACACCAAGGTGGATCACACTAACCCATGTTCAAATTAGCGCACCAGTCTAGACGCAAATTAGCACACTGCGCTGCAGTTACACCTCTGGTATTAACATAGTCACTTCTGTGTGGGTGAACATTTAATTTCCCGTGAGAAACATTTCTTAGAGTTACTGTCAGGTTTTTGTTACACGTCAAGCTTGTTATACCATTAGTGTAGACAGCGTATTAAACTGTCTGTGCTGCTATGCAAGCTATCATCTAAGACCAAATTGGGCTAACGTTTACCGTTTGTAACGCTGCTGCCATCAAATTTCCCCCAAGGCGTGCTTGCCTGGTTTCCCTTGAGTTGCGCTGGGGCAGGGAGCGGAGGAGCCTGCAGCTGCAAGCTCCCCTCAGGAGCACAGGCCACAGCCAGGCTGGGCTAGTGAAACGGGCCACTGCCTTGTCCTGCCTGATGGTGCCGGAGCTGCAAACCAAAGCTGAGGCTGGGCAGCTGGCCCCAGCGGCAGATCCAGCTGCAGGACCCTGCAGAACTTTATGGAAGGGTCGGCATCACCCCTGGTTATGGCCAGGCATTTTTCAGACTCGTGTTGCTGAGGAGGAAACTTCCCGCAGCTGTAATTTGTGAAGTAATTTGTTTGAAGAACACATTGAGAAAAAGTCATGGGTGGTGAAAATCAGGGCACTGACACGACCTGAGTGGGGAAATTGGACCCCTTAGAGCGCATCTGGCATGAACAGCATGAGAAAAGCTTGGTTATGAGCGAAGACAGACAACAGTCATAGTTCTGTTTCCATTTATTAATGCTGCCAATTAAAACCTACATGTCTGCTTAGTAGGCTTTGGATACAGATTTCAAAGGAACTCAACAGCTCACAGATTACAACAAAAAAACCACTAAACGTCTCATTATTTTTCCATTTAAGTCATACGGACTCCATATATGCTATGTAGATATTATCCATCGATGGATATTTAATCTGCCCTCCTGTCTTCAGGGTTCTCAGTTTTATTTCTCATTCGCTCCGTGTTTGAGCAATTCAAGTTTATGCATGTCTCAAGGTTTAGACTGCTGTTGTAAGGCAACTGCAATGTCAGTACTACTCATCAAATATGGTATCCTTACAGGAGATCACAAGAACAAAACAACAACCATGAGCAAAATCTTATATGTAAAGGCAAGAGAAAATCAGAAATTTAATAATTATAATGCAGTTCTGAGTATAATATATTAGCAATACTTTCATAAATACATCTCTTTTCAATATTTCAACATGAGTAATAAAATATATTTATAATCTGTCATTATTATTAAGAATGTAAGCATTGTACTAGCACTCTACTAGTTTTTAAAAAAAATATGTATGGTAACTGAAAAGTTACTTTTTTCCCTCCTCTAGTAGCTGCACTGTCTCCCATGAGATGTGGCTATTCTACTCAAGTACAGTTCTGAGATTTTGTAATTATTTTTAACATCAAACAGTATTAATCGGCACAGACTGCATTAGATTTTGCACACAAGGCACAATAAATCCAGGTTCACATATTAACTATTCATAAATACAGTATTTCTCACTTACAGATAGGTTCCGAAGCTACAGAACAGAAACAGCAGTTATGTTCTTCTTTCAAAATGTTCTTTTCAACACTTTTGTTCTTGAGTTGATTACATAGCCCAGCTTTCATTTTCAGATGACCTAACATTAATCGTCTACAAAGGAATTATCACGTGAGGAAAAGAGGGTATGAGAGACTGAATACTAAGAAGGCCTTCATATCATCTCAGAATTGGGATGATATGTGAACTTCAGATTTCTTTAGTTTACTGCATTTATAATATTTAATATTAATCCTTATCCTAAATTTGTTGCCAAAAGGAGTTTTGGTATGTGGACAACCGCCTCTTCTAAAACTGATAGCCATATGCTGAAAAATGTTTAATTGAATGTCAGTTTTGGCAGCATTTTCCCACAAATGTCTAGAGGGACCTCTGTCTAATTCTGGGCTGCTGGGAACATTTCACCTCTCCTAGCTTTGGATGTGCATCCTGCCCGCATCCCTCTTCTACAGCAGTTTGAGGCTCACACAGGCGTGCATCATCCACCTCTGCTCCGGTTTCCATGGAGAGGATTTCCACCAAAATCCTCTAATGTTCAGTCTAGTGCTGCCTTACCTTATGTATTCCTTTTCCAATACTTATTAGTTAGATTTTAATTTCAATTATAGTCACATAAGCCCAAAGCAAGTCCATTTCATTTCAGTGGAATTATCCTGGATTTACTCTACGATAGCTTTGATCAGAATCTGATCTCTTCTTTTTTCCTGGACAGACCTGGTTATATATTTCACATACAAAACACCGGTCTGTCTCGTGGAGAAGGTGTAATTCTTCTCTGGCTCCTAGATTCTAGTGTTTTCATAATGTAAAAGCTGTAAAATTTTGTCAGTGTGGAGCATATGTGCTATGGATGAACACTGTTTCCCAAGCCATGAGACCCGAATAATGTTGCTTTAAAAAACCTAATAACAGAGAAACAGCTGCCAGCATTTTCTGCTCTCTTCAGTCTACCAATCTATTGCATTGTGCTTCTGCAGAAAAGCTTAATTTCGTACTGGTTCTGCTAAGGAGAACGATGCTATCAAAATTTCTGATACTGTAGCCGAGAGTAGTGTTTTGTGGAATGGCTGTCACCTGCTCGAATATTACTTGTTTTTGCCAAGTTAATTTGTCATCCCGTGCTTCATCTGTTACCTGTGAAATCAATTCCTTAAAGAAATAGTAACCTGCTTTTCCATCTGGGTGGGTAGCATGGCCTCTGGCTAGCCTTACAGAAGGGCGGTTTGCCATCGCCTCCTCCTGTCGCCTAGCTTGACCTGCTGGAAACGCAGTGCTTGGCCAGTTTTTCCCAAGTGTCAAGATTCATGCACGTCTCTTATGCAACTACACCACACGGTAACGCTAATCCTTCCCCAGTTTGCACCGCAGAAGTGAGGTGATTAGGAATCACCAGAAAAATCCACCTGCTCCATAGTCAGCTTCTTTAATCCCTTCTGGAAAGACAGTGGGTAGGAGCAGACTGTGTGCCAAATTAACTGTCCCGATGCATGTTTCATGGCCTCCTTGCAACTTCCCAAACGTAGGAACCACACTTGCAAGGAACAGAGGAAGAAAGCTGAATAACTGTGCGAGTTGTTCAAGGTGCTTTAGAAGTTGATATGAGCAGTAAAAGGAAAAGATTAAAACAAATGCAAACATAGAAATGAACCCTACAGATTATTTGTCTTGGAGTAGCCATTTATACAGATTATTTGTCTTGGAGTAGCTATTTATTTTGTTCTTATTTACATAGAAATAACTGTCTGGAATTTATGTTTTCAAAATTGCAGAAGTACTTATTAGAAGTCAGATATTGTTTCTGACTTTGGTTTCACCTCTTTACTGTACCTGCCTTCGGCAGGATGACATATCAATGGTTTGTGTCAAGTGCACATTATTTGACTTTCTCTGGAGGTTAGTTTTTTCCCAATATTTTCATATTCCATGCATCACTGTTAATGGAAGAAAACCACTGATGGGGGCACCATGGCATATTTTGGGGGTTAGTTCTCTTAATTTCTATTTTTATTGTAATTTGTTATTTTGTTTGTTAGCTAATTTGAGAAACAAAGAGTAACATTTTTGCCATCACAGTTCTTAGCAGATTTTGTCAAAGATTTATTACACAATGAAGTAAGCAAGAATGGTAGCCATAAAAAGAAATCACAACTCTATTTCACAGAGCATAGTTTACAGATTATTTTCAAGAAACCACTGCTTATAATAATTTGCTTAAAATATAGAATACCAGGTAGCACATGGCTTTTGATAAAACTCGTAAGAAGGAGCTTTTAGGAGGCCTCACTGTGAATGATCAAAGTGAAAACCAATAGACAGCATAACCTATTTGCTGAGATTTGACAAAATGGCTGTTTTAAAAGCAAACCCTTTAGGAGAAAGTAGAGAACCTGCCATAAGGATAGTTAGCACTCATTTAGTGCTCCCTCCCTCCCTGATCTGTCTGTGTTATGAAGGAAGTCTGGAAGTCCTAACTTCATTTACAGAATTTCTGCAGCAAGCGTGTCATGACACGATAGTGCCCCAAATCACAACAGCAAAATCTGTGCATGCATGTTGAGGTAGGACCTGAACAGTGTTGTAACCGGGTTACTGAACTTCCCCCAACTTGGATTCTTTCTGAAGCCACAGTAATTTTAAATCAGTTGGTTATAACACCTTACAGTTTCACCTGTGAAGAGAGGAGTGGGTGTGCAAGAGGTTAATGGGGACAATGGAGGGAGCACAAACCCTTCCATTTCCATTGCCTGGTTCAATAAATGCTCTTGATTACAAACTGGTAAGAAATGGCAGCTCGAGCCCCCCGTGGCGATGAGCATTCTGGAAACAGGCAAGACGAAACTACAGTACAGACAAGGAATGACTAAGGCTACAACACGACTTGCTGGCAAGGATTTTGCTACTGCAGCTGGGCTATATAACAACAGGTTTTGTATTTTTTTCCTTCGTAATTTGACTTTCCCACCTGCCCCTAAAATAAAACTTGGCAACACAGAGAAAGCCAGTTAACTACCTCTTCCCCACTGCTACTTCACTGCTGTTACTGCTGGTGGTGGTTTTGCTCCCATGTTTTCAGAAGATCGGTTGCCAGCTGTGAGATGTGCTGCCAGGCAAACTTGATGTGGGTGGATTCCACTGTGCGGGAACAAATAGCAAAACGTAGCACAAACTTCTCTCGCAGGTGGCACGGGACCAGATGAATCTTCTTGGCCTCATCTATGCTTTTAAGAAGCGCCTTATTTAGTTCATTGGAGCCCTGAAATAATTGCGATTCAACAGATATGGTGATGAATTTCAGAAGCAAATTTGGGATATGTAAGTCCCACCAAGCAGCCAAGCCCAAGCATCACCAGTAACACGCAGCCACTTTCTCATCTCTCAGTGCTTTGCCATCAAAGGATTACAAAAAGATGATGGCGCAAGAGATAATTTTTCAGCCACAAAGAGATTTATGGATTAACCGGGGTTTAGGAGCAGTGTTCACACTGGGGCATTTGTGATAGCTGACTGCTTTTTTGTGACCTCAGGTCATGAGCTATGTAGCTTCATGTAAAGGCATTCATTATTGCACCCATTTCATTTAACTTTTCTTAGATCTAATCAAACAAACGTGGGAGGAAGTTTTGCAATGACTTATACTAACATTTGTAAAACAAACCTTCCAGTCTTCACTTAAGCATGGCTGCTGTGAGAGAGTCTTTTGAATATGAAGATGGTAATTTTATCATTAATTAAGAAAGAGTTAAAGTAACGTATCCTTGGCATAAGTAAGTTTCATACTATCAGTAGAAACCCTAAAAAAGTATTTGCCTCAAGTTTTATAGGAAGTGTCCACCACAGAATCCCAGAGAGTGGGGAGTTTTGGGGGATTTTAGAAATGTGGTAAACTGACCCTCCCACTGGAAGTAAACAGTCTTCTGCATTTCGGGAAACAAAGATATAAATGTTAAATGTCTTGCAGAAGGTCACAGGGACTCTACATGCATGCAGTATTGAATTTTATCTCCTTCTAGTGTGCATCATTCACCTTGTGCTCCAATAGTGAATGTGAGGATTTCCCTTTGAGTAGCTGTACGCTCTTAATATCAAATCTCGAAAGAAATAGGACTGCACGGAGGAGTATGGGTTCTTTTGCAGGTTCAGCTAATGTCAAATCAATGGTTTTCATAGTTAACCTCCATCAGCATTTGAGAATAAAACAAAAGATTTCATCGGATTTTCAAAACCAGTAGTAAATCGCTTCAAATGAAAACAATGAAAGAAGGGATCCAAAAAATCTTGGGATTTTTGTCTGATTTAGCAACACAGGAAGAAGTGCCAGCTGCATATCTTTGACAGTCTTTATTACCCAAATTAAAGGAAACCATCTGTCTAACTTTTGTATCAGCAGACCAAGAGATGGCTTCAGCTTTGCTGGGCAGTGTGGCGTAATAGCTTAGGATATACCTTGTTGATCTTGAGGGCTATAATTTTATTCTTTGGGGAAGTATCTTAGCTATTGTACAGCCTTTACTCTTTCTGTTGCACTGCTGGTAACACAGAATTGCAAGAGCTGGTAGGAGCAGCTACGCTTCTACCGTAATGTTCCCTTACTGAGGACTGACTGAGGTAAAAGAGTCACAAATGGACAAATCCATCTGCTCAGCAGCGGTTTTCTAACTGTAGTGGCATAGGTCTTCTTAAAGATATCCGTATCAGAAAACATGTTCTCTCAAATCTGTGCAGTTGTGACTTGCTTGCTTAGCCTTTTCCATATAAAAACAAAGCGTGAGAGACACAATTTCCCATTGGCACAGAGGATCAATGTATTATTCTCATGTTTTTGGATCATATTAGAGTTAGAACTGAACCCGAGTCAAAACCTTGTTCTGACTTAGCACAAGTTGTTAGGGAATTTGGATGAGAGCCTGAAATTCATAGCTTAGCCTTAGTCTTCTAGGATATATTTATGCAACTTGAACACTCCTAACTAAGAAAAGGACCAACTTTGGTGTTTTGCAAGTCCCCACCCATTATAGGTCAGTCACTGGTGGCAATGATATACTGCTTTCTTATCAAAGGTAATCCATCATTAAAATGATGATCCTTTCCTTTAATATGAAATGCATAGCACTAACTTTTAGGCAGTAGAAGCAGTTATATGATGTTAATACCCTTGGCAGGGGCGACGAGAGGGAGGAGAAAGATGTATATATCTTTCTTCTGTTCTACTCTCATGGATGCACCTAGGGGCTGCTGTCACACTCGGGTGTCATGTCAAATTGAAGTTAGTAGTGACTAATCCTCTCCCAGAGCTTTGAGAAGCCAGTAGCCAGCTCTGATTGAGTCTGTCAGCTTCAATTAGACAGTATTCTCACCTCCTTGGAGAAATTACTAGCTTGACTTGTATTCATCTGCAGACATGACAAGGAGGCCAAAAATTAACCCTCTGGCATGATACATTTGATTAAATATTTATAATATGAAAGTCATAGATTATTAGTCTGTCTGCTCAACAGTGTGAAAGGCAAAAAATTAAAAGTTACAGCTAAGCAAAAAAATAAAAAAGGACTTCTCAAGAACAAAGGAAGGAAAAATATTTCATACTTTTACAGCTGTGGAGCATTACAATGCAAATCTCCTGTCCCTCAGTCCTACTGTAATTACATAAAGTTACAAGTATTCTACTTCTATGATGCATTTTAATATGAATAAGAAGAATCACAGGAAGATTTTTGAAGGAGTGATTTAAAAAGCAAATAAAGCTGCAAAAAAAAAGTATAGCACGCTCTTCATTTAACAACGTGTTAGTTTTGTTTTCTTTTTTGGACACAAAAGTCAAGCGATGAAAACACTGCTGTTTCAACATTGGTTTTCAGCAGAATCACGCCCTTTTTCTACAACTTGTCCAAAAGTTTCTTAGCTAGGTGTCCAATATTTACATCCTATTGTAAAATTGTCTTTCCATGTAAATCTGATTTCTTCCTCTGGAGCATCAGGGACAGGAGACCAGATGTAGATGAACCACTGGTCTGATCAAAAGTGACAATTCCTGTGTTGCTATGCTCTATTTCACCAAGATTGTTCCTTTAAAGTAAATGTAGGGCACTGACAAACAGCTGACTCTGGATCTGCAAAACTGGTGTTTGCTTGTTCCGTGTAAGAGAGCAGACTACAACCAACATTGTGTTATTGAGCGATAAAAGCCACAGAACCTATTCCTCAAATTCTTTAAAAAGTTCTTGTTAGGAAAGAAATTACATTCGTGTTTCCACTTACTGGAAAAACTCCACATTCCGTAATCTATCTGATCCCCTAGAAACAGACCACTTTTTTCTTTTCTTAGAAAACACCAGTGCTGTTATGACTGTTGCTTGGTGCTCAGATTTAGTGCCACAATCCAGCGCTTTACAGAGGCTTTAGTTGCAAACTCCTCTATTAAATGAGTTCTTTACCTAAACCAAGAGATTGATCCCCTTGCAATGTCTGATGAGGCGAGTGAACCCCCCCAACTACTGCAGCTCTTACGCCCTGCGTGCAGAGTGAGTTTTCTAGTTACTGGCAGGCAAGGTCTCTAAATCAATGAACCTGGCACTTACAGAGATTTTGGGGAATGAAAGGCCAAGAGGGGCAAAAGGGTCATGTTCAGCAAAAAGAGACGGGGGCCAAGGGCAGTTGGGAAGCTGGCCCCCTATGCAACCTGTTCTTACTCATATCTTCCTCCAATTTGCCCAGTCTGACTGTAGAATTTTAAAAATGAAAATGTATTCTTTAAAGAAAACAACAAAAAAAAGTTTACTATTCTAATCTTCATACATGATAGTCATTATATATATAAGAATATATATAACTGTATATTAAATATACGCATATGTAAAATTAAGTTGACAAGAAACATCTAATACACACACATACACACACACATGCATCATACAGAAATGTCTATGAAAATCTATTAAAACAATCATCTTCATCAGAGCCTATCAAACTTAGAATAATTGTGTATGACCAGATAGACTAAGACTGTTTGCCCTGACTATATATTTCCATACCCTAATATGCTGGAATTTCTCTTAGGCATTTGATTAACAAAATTGTCTTAAGGTTCTTTCTTTAATCTGTTTTAATCTATGTGAACTCCTACTACTTTCCTTAAAAAACAATTAAGTATATTAACTACAAAGACTATATTCTATTGCAGGTTTTTATACTGTTATAAAACATGACAGAGGGTCTTAGCTGCCTTACCTTCAGCCGAAAACAGACTAGTCCCAAGACAACCTCAGCACAGATCTCAAACCTTTCATCCTGAAGGACTAAATGTTCAAACTGATGCGACAGCCTGATGTGCTGGGAAGAGAAAGATAGTATCTATGTTGTATAAGAGAAAGGATGTGCTAAATTGTTTCCACCCCTAATCTTTTTTCTCAGTTCCCTCTCCTGATACGTGATAATATTCACATTTCACCATCTGTTTATGTTAACTTAAATCCCATTTATGACTTTCAGAGACCTTATTAAGCTGTTACTATATTAGTAGCTCGGTCTATCTTAGGCAGCACTAGTGTGTTTCTTAATAAAAAGTTGCAGCACAGTTTTATAACTGTCGTGATACCAGATTAATAGTAAATAATTGCAATAATTCTTCTTTATGTTTTCTAGCAGTCTCAGTTTTGGTTGAGAATGGCTAGAGAGTCCAAAACTTATTGTGGGAAAAGAGGGAGATGCACAGATATATATAGAGAAAATTATCACAATTCCCAGGCAGAATAAGCTGGAAAGATACACTTTTTAGAAGAGTTCACTTAATCAGAGAATAACCATGAAGAAGGGCAGAACTTGCTCACTCTTCTGACCTGGGTGCTCAGGTTCAACTGAAAAGAAAGGTGATGGCAGTATAATCAAGAAAATGGATAGCAAACCTCAGCCAACCAGTTTAAAAGTTACTGGGGCGGGGGGGAAATGTCATTGGACACCAAGCCAGAGCAATTATTTTGAAGCGTAGGAAACCAGTGCTCTTCCAAAATCAAACAAATAGGAAAAATTCCAACAACAGGCATACTAACAACCAGCTGGGAAATCTTAACATCAGTCAGTGATGCTTGCATACTCATACCCCATTTTGCTTTCTCCCAAACAGAAAATGAATTCAATAACACTTGGAAAAAAAGAACCCATATCCTCATCAGGTACCTTATCCAGTCCCCCCTCTCACTGGCTATCAATCATCAGTTTCGTGCTCACTACCCTAAAAGCAAAAAAAAGACAGCAGCAACCAGCTATTAGAATTACAGTTTGTCTTCATGCAATAGCCAGTCTGCACCAAAAATTATCAGTAACGTCTAGAATGATGTTTAAAAGTTCCTTAACTTTTATGTATTTATGGTTGCAAATAATTTTATAAAAATAAACAACTAAGCCCTTGTCTTTTCCTGCTTTTGCACTTTGCCTTTTTTCAAGTTCAAGGACAGATATCAAACAAAAATGAAACATTGCACTGTGGGCCAGGGTTAGATGTGGAATGTTTCATCTCACAGGAACTGTTTCCAAAAGGGCAAGAAGAAGGCAAAACAGAAGAGAAAGAAAAAAGAAAAAAAAGAAAGAAAGAAAACACATTTTGCAATCTTAATCATAGCTTTCTGGTGTTTGTTTATTTCTTAAAATAGAAAAAAACATTGTTTATATTGAAGCAAAACACTGATTCAAAACCTTCATATTGGGCATACTGGTACCCTATGCAACCGGCCAATCTTATTGTTGTTACCACTTCCCCTCTGCTGTTTGTTACATCCATTTATCATCTCCCTCTAAAATTAGACCGAAAGCTCTTTGAGTCAGGAATGAGACCAATAAAATGCCCAGTTCTTTCCAAGGCATTTGAATGTTCTGCTAATATAAACAGCATGTGTTTACAGCTATGAAAATTGACCAGAAGTATGTGTATACATACAGATACTTGTATGCATAAGTGTATGGAAAACATATGTAAAATACACGCACGTTGTAATGATCTTTTACTGCCTCCTCCTATCCTCATGTTCTGTAGCCTTAACCAAACTGATGCCTTTTACAGAACTGCAAAATTGCACACTGCGTATACTAGATCTTGGAAATCAAAGCCATAAAAAAATCATGTTCAATGAGATGAGAATTTCACAACTGTTCCGCTGAATGTAATCACCCACTGAATTTAATCAAAATTTACCTGGGTAAGAACTGAATAAAACAAAAATTTAAGATATGGCTTACTGTGAGGAGTTTGTACAAGAAAATTCTGGACCCATGCTGTACTTGGTATTTATGTCTCTCTCTTTATGTCTCTATTTACTTATGTCTCACTCTTTGCACTAAAGGGATTTTCAGGAATGTGAAAGAAAAAAAATCAAGGAAAAATAGATCATATTCAGTAAAACACAAATCAAAATTCTGTAAGTATTTTATATTCCTGTCTGGATGAGCGTACTTTTTATCCACAGCGAGTCTTAACAAGTAGCAATAATTCGTAAAGCCACTGGGGGGCACCAAGTGTTTTAGATTTTACAGCACCGGAAGGTGAGAAAGCTGAGATTTAACTGAAGTTTCACTTGTATAGCTTTGCTTAGCACAATTACCCCAGGCCCTGCACCTTTGAACCATAAGCTATTACCCTGAATTGTTTTTACAAAGATTGTTGCAACCAAGCATAATTAAACCAAATAAAGTTAAACATTATCCCTTCCAACCCAGGCGATTCTGTGATTCTATGATTATTAAGTCCGGAAGTTTAAACTCTGGAAAACCAAAGGGCTTTTAGGTATCACACCTGCCTCTGGGAGTCCAAGAGCTGTACCCACACTCTGGACGTGAGCACAGCAATAACTCACAGGGGGGCACGTGTGGCTTTAGTGCTGCAACTTTTCAAGACAGGCAGGTAAACTGAGAAAATAAAGTCCTGTTTGGAGAACCACAGGCACTGAAACGAAGGATAAGAAAGAAGGAGAGGTAAAAACTGACAGGCTGTTGCCAGTTTTCTGCTGAATGTGTACGTACCAAGCCTGACCTATGGATATTTTAACCCTCCAAATGCTTTTGATTTTGACATTTGTGTCATGCTGTGTCCCTAGAACCATTATCTTAAACTTGACGTTCAAATCTTATTTGGCCTTTAAAGACTATTTTATTTAACGCTGTTACATAATTTAGCAAAAAAGTGGATGCACACAAACCAACTCACATACTGTGTCTAGCAATACCATTTGGACAATCCCTTTATCACGTGGGTTCCCGGCGTGGAATCACATGGACTGTGTTCATGGCTTGAAAAGTCTTGGTGTGTAGGAACAGAATACCAGTCCTTCTCTTCACAGTGAAGTTTAGCAGATTGAAGAAAAGAAGCTTGTAAGAAATTTTTCTGTATCACTACCTCAAGTAAATAACCACTGCTCTTCTGCAGTGAGAAGGGAAAAAAAAGAAACGGATCCAATTCATTTGGTTATTCAGGATTAAGGGAAATGTCTTTCTTACATACTCACTAATGGGAGCAGCAAATTTGTGAGGCATGAAGAGGTCCCAATTTAAAAAATCTGTATTTGTGTATGTGTATGTGTGAATATAGGTATAAATAAAAAGTATAAGTGTAAGTATAAAGGCTCCTGCACTGAGGTGTTTAAATTGAAGTTTGATTTTTGGGCAAAACCTTCACGAACTAAAATAGGTTTTGATTGAAGGGAGCCTCTGTGAAGCATCAGAGTACGTTAATGTGTATATGCAAATAAGCTTGCCTGCCTAGCCGTGATCACTTCATACTTTTCCTCCTATAGACTTCACCTCTCTGCCTGCCTTAGCTCGCATCCCACTACACCCTGAAGGAAAATGATGTCAAAGAGTCCTCTCAACAGCCACTGCCCAGCTGAAATGCTACCTCTGGCATTGCTCTTCTGTACAGTTCCAGTTTCTTGGTCTCTGCTGTTAATTTTTAATGGAATTCATTATCCTTGGTGAAGAAAGAAGGATGCAGTACACTGATTTCTTCTGGTCCTATGAAGGATTCATCTGAGTCTGAATATTTGTAGGCATAACAGACAAAAACATTAAGTGCTTAATTTCTCAAATTACTTCTGAGCTCTTTGAGAGGACTTAAACCGACAAAGGAGTAATATATGGTCAAGCAGTTTGCAAATGGGCCATTTTGCAAATGGACTATTTTACAAATGGGCCATTTGGGTTTCACATTTATACTGACTCTGAGTGTTTGGAATCAGTCCAGAAGACTATTATTGTTGTTGGTTTTGCCCTCTTTGTACATCTTCTCTGCGGCTTTGGGACTTACCTCCAAAATTTCTATTTTTCTCTCCCCACATCCTTCAGAGATGACTGTCCTCGCCTTTACCACTGCTTTAAAACCTATACTTTGCAATAGGTTAATATTACATGTTGTGTGGGAAAGGAGTGCATAACTGGAAGGTTTGGAAAACAAAAGAAGTTACTGTATCTAAATCCAAGTCACACATTCTCATCTCACAGGAATATTTTAGTTCCTACATGCCTTCCTCAGTACGAGCAAATGCCAGGTTGCAGTGGTTATCTAGTCATTTTGATGCAGACCTTAAGGCTGTAAACATAACATCTTTTTCTAAAAACATACTAATAAAAGAGAAAAAAAAAGAAAGAAGAAAGAAAAAAGAAAAAAAGAAAGAAAGAGACCAATGTGGGTTTTGTGGCAGTTTACATCCAGAAAAAAAAGAAATATTTGTGAAGAGATAGTTGCAGATATCTTTGGTCTTCCATATGGAAGCTTGCTAATCACACAGCAAATAGGGTGGCTTCTTAAGGATATGCAGTGGGTTTTGCCTCTATATTATGTCAGAAGCTCATCACTGTTGAAAATTTCCAATTACTTTGTAAGTAACACCTGGCTATGCAAAAGAAGTGTAACTAGAAGTCTGAAAACACTGGACTGATATAACTTTACTAACGCGTCTGCGAACTTGCAAGAGATATCTTAAATACTGATAGAGGAGGGAGCAAATGAAATTCAGTTATTTCTTGAAATGTAAGTTCAACAGAGAACTGCGGGAGATAGAACTGACTTTCTTTTAAAGCTGCTATGGAACCCACTGAATTTAATCATCACTCATCGCGAAGGGGGAGGAGGGGGGCGTGAGGAGAAACTAACTTAATGGTTCCAGTTTGACAGATGTATACAGTGACCCAAATTCTGCATTTAATTACCCCTCTTGCCCTTTAAAAGTTGCGAACGTAGGTCATAACTTATTTTTCTCTGTATACCAGGGAACACTTTAGTCCTTACTGAAATATTAAACACAGACATTCAATTCAACAAGCCCTTGGAAATCTAGCTGTCTGAATTACCTTTACAAATAAGGGAACATATTAGAGTCTTGCTTTGGAGTCAGTATCTTTAAGAAAAGATTGATTTGCTCAGCCCTCCTAAACTGTGTTATCACAGAAAGTATAAAAAAAATGGTCTCTGAGCTATGATTCTAGCAAGACAAGCGCTTTTTGGCTGGACACTCAGGGAAATGTCTGGGACACAGGGAAAGAGGGAACTTGTGAAATCTAAGTACTGACCTGTGGAAATCAGCCTGATAAAAGGCCAAGTAATTCATATGGGGTTTCCAACCCTTTATTTTCCCAGTGAGAGATGCAGCCCTACTTAAAAACTTGGCCTCATATTAAAACGATTGCAGTCTCCAGAAATCTAACCTGAGAAAGAAACCCACTAGAAACTGTAATGGTAGCCTAGTAAAGTGAGAACAAACCTTGTATTAATTTTTCGTCAGAAGGGTATGTATCAGATTGCCACAAGGATGACCATATCAGGATTGCCACTGTTGTCAAAATTTATTTCAGAAAGCCTCATTAAGGATAAAAATCCAATTCAGATATCTGTATTGTAAGTTGAAAATTATAGTGTGATAAAAATGAGAAGCAAAGAGGGTATCCCTCCATCCCAGAACCCTCTCAAATCGAAAGAGACTTACTCATGCAGCGATTTTACAACAGTGGAAAAAGCCTTTCTTAGGAATTAATCTGTTTAGTACCACAACAGAAAGGAATGTGTGTCTGCAGAGAGTTTGGTGTACTAGACCAGACTGTTAGCTAATGGATATTTTTGTAAATATTTAGAGCCAAGTCATGGATCTCCCCTCACTGGAAGTTTCCCTAAACTTCATAAACATGAAAGACATGCTTGAATTTGACTTTACTGCTACAGAAGAAGTATATATGTAATTTAGACTGGCGCCAGGTGTGGGTTTTAGTGATAAAAACTCCTGTCTTTTTACTTCAAGAATAAACTTAGTACTCATTCATAAGAACATTAACAAACTGTGAATTGTACACATATTTTCTTTTTTTTTTTTTTTTAAAAAGGCGGCTTTTAAACAGGAAACAAAGAAACAGCAGAGGTGGACATGCCCAATAAGTTACTGTACCATAAATGCAGCCCAATGACCGGAATCATAACTATGATGTTGCTATCAGTGCCTGCACATTAATAAAACAAAGAAGTCATGAATAAAAATGTTCTTCCCCAATAAAACCACTAAAGTGCCGTGGCTTAATTTCAGAGGGAACTATGGTCCCACGTTGTAGAAATTACAAATTCCTAGACCTGTCTTCTCTAAAGATTAACAGAAAACAGGTGACAGTTTTGATCCTGCCATGATATGAAACTGTGATACTACATGGGACAAAGAAGCAGTATCCCTGTCAAACCCAGCTGTCCAAAACCTGCTGTCTGCACTTTCTGTTGTGTACAGAAGTCATGGAGAATAGATAGGCAGCAAGTTCATTTTCCCTTGCCTTCCCACCATAGGTTACCCAAGAAAGCAAATTCCAGTCACCTTGCGGATGTGCTCCTGCAGTCCCGTGACCCCGTACATCCTCAGCACAAACCAGAGCTTCAGGGAGCGGAACCTCCTCCCCAGGGGGATTTGCCAGTGCTGCAAGCCAGGGAGAAGGGAGGGCACCCGTGTTAGAAGTTACTATTGCAGCGATACTGCAGAAATTGTACATTCTGCAATAATTTTGAAGCATAGCGCATGGCCACATCCTACAGGCAGTTGCTAGAGGTGGGTCAAACGATAACAGAAATGTTTATTTCTGGTTAATGCCCTGGTGTGGCCGTTTAATACTGAAAATTTTCAAATGAAAGTTGGAAAAGGAGATTGGTGTGAGAATGGAAGGGTCACAAGGCAAATCACATTTTCTTTGTGCATCCTGAATTCTCCTTGAAGGGTTTGGAAAAATAAGTATCTTAGAAGCTCATGTACATGGGCTTGCTTATAGTTGTGGGGCTAGCATCTACAATGACAGGCCCATTTTCCATTTCAAAACAACAGTGGTTTTTTCGGTTAAAGGTTAGAACACAAGTGCTTTTAAAAAAATGTATTATTCCCTATGTTAAGGAAAAAAAAATCATCAGGACATTTAATTCTACTGCCTAAACCTTCAGATATTACACATGCAAGGTGATTTCTGGTTTTAAACAATTTTTTTCAAAAAAAAAGCTTAAAATTTCAGCTTGAGGAATGTTAAAAATTTAGCAAGCTGCATCCTTCCTGGAAAGAAACATAAGGTTTTGAGGTTCATGATAGTAATAGAAAATAAAAGTCCTGGGAATATCAGTGTATACAAGTAATAGTATTAATTATTACACTGATGTTGTACTTACCCGATAATCTGTTACAAGGCCTGGAAGTTAAAGAAAAAAAGTTCACATTGCTTCATCACAACAGCCAAAACATACAATCATTTTAGTGCTATTGAAAAAGCTGTATCTTAGCTATCTTTTATGTTTGCTACAAACTTCAGCATCATCAGTGTGAACAGGACCACTAAATACCTCGTAGGATACTTGGCAGTACGCTGAGTGAAGGTGCTTGCAGTAAACTTCATTCCTTAGCTAGTCGGAATATATCACTAACAAATGAAACAGTTTTCAGGAGAAACACCATTTTCCTTTCTGTTAAACTTCAGGTCTTGTGGAGATGATGGACTAAATACTGTGTTTATTTTCCTCTTGTAAGGAAAAGAATTAGTAGATAAAATGGCAATTATTAATTTTGTTCGGAACAGTTTGCAGAATCCCTGAACTCACTTCATCACTCATCCTCCGCTTTTTATACCTTTTATACTCATTCATATATCTGTTGCCAATTCTTCAGCATCTCTAATAAGTGACTTGAAAATTTGATTCAGAATTGACCTCTTCCTGTTTGGAGAATAGTATTCTGCTTTTTTTTAATGGCTTTTCATTTGATGTAGTGAAAGCCCCTTACAAACACAGATTGACCACGCCACAAAGCAGTCCAGGGAGGCAAATAGAGGGTGTTATTAGTTATCTTTTATATAAGCACACAGAGTCAAGATGCATCTACCTTTTCTTTGAATCAGGTAATTACACTGATTTCACAGTAAAGGACACTGTAACATAAAGCTGGATTACTTGCAGTAAGCCAGTGACAGAAATTAAACTGACCTAA
Source organism: Dromas ardeola (assembly GCA_013398915.1). NCBI lineage: Eukaryota > Metazoa > Chordata > Aves > Charadriiformes > Dromadidae > Dromas > Dromas ardeola. The sequence continues at coordinate 600,486 of VYZM01023226.1, forward strand.
AATCTAAAACACTTCCTTAGGAAAATGTGGAAGCATCTGGTTAGCTTTCTTATTCTGCTTTATTATTCTGCAGTGGAGCATAAGCTTCATAGGAAAGTACGTATTTAAATTCCAAGGGAAAGTGCTAAGTGCTCCTGGAATTATGAACTGCAAAGTACTATACAGGACTGTAGCTTCTGAATTCGACCAGTTTATGCCATTTATGTAAGTCTCAGCCTTCGTAATTTCCCAGGGTAAAAAGACTGTATTTCCTCTGTTACAAGCTCTCTTGCCAATGTTCTCTCATCTTTGCAGCCAAAACGTGAGAAAAAGCATGGTCCTTCCTCCCTGCAACCATTTGGTTCTTTAACCTGTTACTAAGTTATTTTCCAGATGAAAAAAACCCACCACACAACAACCAACAATCATTAACCTGTTCCTGGACTTCAGGAAACGAACGTGGTCATCTCAGCTCGGTAACGAGGTAATTTGATAACATTCATATTCTTCTGCATTGTCGCAGCCATTTTTATTTGATAGCTTCAAGACGGGTAGCAAAGAGAGTAAAGCAACTGGTGACAGATAAATAAACCTACGCTCCTGTAACGGGCTGTGTCTAATGATCCACAACAACGCCTTTCACAAGCTGTGAAGCAGAATGCAATCAATGATCTGTCCTTGATTACAAGCCTTAGTCTTACATCTGTATTTAACCAGGAGGAATGGCATTGTGGGAGCATATGTGGCGTTCACAATGGAGTATAAAGCTGCATTCTTCTAACAGTGCCATTAGGATTTGACCTATATCCTGGGTTGCCAGGCAAGCTAGTATAATCTTCCTGGTGTGATGATGCAAATCACATAAAATTATAATTAATGACAAAATAAAGACTTTCCCCTTGGGGACACTCATAATTGCCATATGGTTATTAAGAGTAATTGCTCACAGATAGATATATTTTTCCGCTCATTTAAATTCTTGAGTGAGAGATGAGCAAATTCAAAAATGCTACTTCATTTGCCTTGTAAACCATGATGGGAATTCTCAGACCTGTGGCATACTCAGAAAATAAGACCCTCCATTAGACAAGTCCTATTTCCAGGAGTGCTGACATCCCACAACTCACACCGGGATCAATAGGGACTGTAACAGCCTAGCACCTTTGCAAATTTCACTATTTTTATTGAAGGCATAAATGTGGATTGGATTTAACAGTTTAACTAGAGGCATTTGCGTTTGTAAAGTGTTGTTCAGCTCTTCGGAAAATTGGTATCAAATGGGAATAGCGCATAGAAAAATTTAGCATCACTAGACTGCTAGTGATCAGCTGATCTATTTGGAATCATTATGTTCAGATCACATAACATACTATCACAGCTTCTGAAGGCACAACAAAGGCTGAAAAACTTATTCTCCAACTGGGGAGATAAAGTTTTCAGGCCAACTAGGCGGCCTCACTGAAAGCAGAAGTTTAAGAAAGGTTTTAAGAAAGGTTTGATTTTCTTCCAATGTTATTATTTAACCTGGCAAAAACCTAAGGTTCTTGTATCAGCACTGTCACTTGTCACAAAGACATATTTTCACTTTAGTTAAGGTTGTATTATTTCTCCTCAAGATAAGCATTTTTCATGTATGTTAACATGGCAGTTAAGTAAAAGCTAGTGGTGTAAGCATATTTGCCATAATTTGTATTTTTCATTAACAAAGGCAAAAAAACAGTATATCCTTTTTCTTTAAAATTCTAGCCTTTGGAGGCTGAACCTCAGCTCCAGAGTTACTGTATTTTCCTGTTTATTGCAGTGTTCTATATCTGCATTGCATGCAAATGTAGAAAAGGAATAAAATGCAAAATTCTGCCATTTTGGGATTACGCCACAGGAATCTGTCTTTCCTAGGGCTTTTTAGTGAATGGTGGAATTCTGGACAGTATTAATTTAAATGTCAATGAGTTCATAGCTATAACAGAGAGAAAAGTACTCGGGATACACTTCAGAACACAGATCAGCACCAGCAATTCCAGGAAAAATATGAGAGTAAACGGTAAGAACACCCACATGTGATTCACCCTCTTGAGAAAGTTATGAGGGAACTCGCAGCGTATGTTGACACTGCAGTGCTGTGACCTTCTTCACAATTAATCACTTATTAACCGAATGTGTAAAAACAGGCTTCAGGGTGGCAAATGCCACTCGGCAGTTGCTAGGTATGGGCAAGGAGCAGCACTAATCCATTACGGAGCTCCGTACAGGGCCTGTGATTTCTAAGTGCTTTGTGAGCATCTTGTGAAGAGCTTTCATATTTGAAAATTTGAATCAGATCTTGCATGCATGGCTAAGAAAAAAGGTCACGGACTTTAGAAACCCTAAAAACAAATCAGATCTTGAAACCATTCTGGAGAAAGGTAAGTTGGGGAAGGCAGGTTAAGGGACTTGATACACAGCACTCAATATGTTTATGTGATGACCAAAGGATCATTAAGAATTTTCTCAACACTCCTACAAAGAGTCAGCGGTAAATCTGGAGCTGGGGAAATCCCAATGCAAAAGTATTAATATAATGCTTTATAAAAAAATGGTTTTCCATCAATTGCTTTTTATATTAACTAAAATCTCACTAGATGTGTGTTTGCACTTTAATAAGCTTAACTCCCTGGGGCACTTTGAAAATGGAAATAGGCTCCTAAACAACTTAGGTAGTTTTAAGAATTTCGGGTTTCATTTTAAATCCCTTTTTTCCATTAAATATCAGTGTGCAAACAAAATAATAATAATCTCATTTAATTATAAAATTACCAGACTCCTGATGGTGATGCTGCAGGTAAAGAGGTTCTAATTTAAAGGCACCTGTTAAATCTGATCTTTTTTTCACCCTGTATAAAAAAAAAAAAAAAAAAAGACAGAAACAAAATTGAGAAACTTAAGAATTAAAATTTAAGGGATTAAATTTCCACAAGAAGCGAAGGCAAATTGAATGTGTTTAAACTGGCGTATTTCCTGAGCACAGCCTGTGCCATTTTCAGTGCTTTTTCACAGCCATATCAGTACTGTACTTACAAATAGTTAAGTGTAAGGCTCAGCAGGAACGGGCAGCATGACTGCACGACTGCATATTTAAAAACAGACAAGAAACAGACACAGAGGATCTTTTTATGGTGATAGACACTCACACCAGAATGTGAGACTAGCTAAAGCAATGTTAATGTTTGCAGTCAACAGAAGTTGCCTTGAAATTACTGCAGCACAAAGCTGTGTGGGAAGAGCTGTGGCTTCCTAGACGCCGTGCACAGCCGCGTTGAGGCTTTGTGGATGCTGGGCACTGTCTCTCCATGCTGCGGTGGTGGCAGCAGCAGCAGCCACTGGCAAGGACGAGCCACCCGCTCCAGGCTTAGGCTTCCTTCATGTGCCATCCTGCCCTTAGCTGGATCCAATATACAATTACCGACAGACGTACAACAGCACAATGTAAAACTGAGAAGCATACCTCACTATTGCCAGCTAGTGGGTGGTGTAACTGGACTGTGGTTCAAAAGCCAATGTGTCCCTTCTGGAGAGAATAAACTACATTTTGCCAGTGGGTAATAACAACATTTTGCTGGTTTATGTTTCACTCTGTGTGCAAGATTGACTCACCTCTACAAATGATGGGGTTTATAGAGGCAGAAAAAGAAGAAACCAGAAATCAAAAAGGGAGAGACCGCTACGTAAGTGTATTAGGCCTATAAATATTTCACAAAATAAGCAATAATTATATCAACATGGGGATGCTCTAAATGACAAAAGTCTAAACCTTTTATGATTTTCTGTGCATCTCTTCTTTTATGGCTTTTAATGTTTTAATGCAAAATTCTAAGTAAAAATCCAATTTCCAATATTTGAGTGTGTATGTGCATACTCCCAGTCTCATCCACATCTAGACTACGCTCATAAACCATCTAATTAAAAAAAAAAAAAAAAAAAGCCCTTCTCTCACTTTAATGGTCCGTAAGGTACCAACGTTAACAAAGTACTTGCCTTCAGGTATGGAAAGAACACAGATGAAGATAAGTAAGCTTATGCACATGAAAAATAGTAAAAGACATTCAGAATACTCTCAATAAAAACAATTAATAATCTATTTGTGTGTTGAAAATATCCCGTGGACAAAAGAAAAAAACTATTATCTGAAAGCATGTTTAATTAGGGTAGATATTGTGAACAAACCCTAAGTTGTTCTACTGTAGTTTATTTGTTATATTTGATTTCTTTGATATATTCATGTTCCAGTAGCTCATTCCATACACAACTACCCCAAGTTACAAGCAATATCATTAGTTGTCTTGTGAGCGCTTCATTCCTTCTCCTGTAATATGCTATGCAAAACAATGGAACACATAACGATTCTGTAGGAACATCTGGTCACTTAGAAGCTATAAAATGCTGTCATCTTGCACTTCCTTTGTGATGTTACTGCTTTTTTAAAAGATGGTGTCTGTTCCATCTGGGGACTTCACAGGTCTTAATCTGGCAACCATGAAAAACTATCTAAAAGGATTACCAAAATAAATCCAAAGCCTGGCCATCGATGTATATGAACCAGTTGAGTTGCACCTCTATACCACCATGTCTAGATTTCACCCTATGTGTTTAAACTTTTTGGCAGTAAGTGCTTGTGTGGTCTGGTAATGGACAGAAGTGGTGTTCTTAACCTTCTCTGCAAATACCCCCGGTTGACTGAAGGATCGTGAATATATATTTCAAAAATGATAAACTAGAATTTTTTTAAGGCTTGGTGTTACGCTGATAGACCTACAAAGATCTAGCCTGAGTGGCACAGATGCACATACGAAGTACTCATAATACAAAATGCACAACAAACTTCCTGGTGAATAAAGTAGTGAAAATCTGTGAAAAGTGACTTACTCGGATTGCACATCTGCAGATTTTAACAGCTTCACTATATTCTGTCCACTTTAAATTATAGACATAATAACTAATAAGGTGATTTCATATTATAAAACAGGAAAATTTCACTTCCATCTACAGATAAGCATTTCCTGTAAGCACCTTCCTTCCAAATACGGAAACAACCTTCCGAACCAAAAGTTAACACTTAAACCCTGAAAAGAATAATAGAAAAGCAAATATACCAAGACTTTGCAAGGTTATGATTTTCACTCTCTCTGAAATAAGACACTTCTTTCTATTTTATAATATTCCAGAGTACCAATTAAAGAAGTCAGGCAAAACTGACTGGTAGTTTCAAGGCAAAGTCTCTAAAGGGCCCTAACATTTGAATACGGAAAATGTACCCCTCTCAGAGTGGCTATATTAAATTCCTTTTTATAGGAAATTGACTGCTCTTTTCTGTACATCGGTACATCGAGAAGTCTGAGAATATTTTACAAAAGGTTTATAATGAAATTGCCTCCAAATCCCAAATGACATCAGTGCTACATATTGCACTGAGTAGTTAAATAATTACATTACAGATCTAATGGCTAGATCATCTTAATCAACTTGCAGGGAAAAGAAATGGGAGTGTTTACTGGGGAAAGTGCTGAGGGGCCTGGGTGATTTAGAAGCCTGTCTGTCAATGAAAGTCAGTTTAATTTGACTCTGAAATGGTGTTCACTGCTTATTGAACTCTTTCCATATTATTATAATAACATGTTAAATACTTGCCACAGACCCTAAGAGGACTATGTATCCTTCACAGTTACTTCTTCTCACCAGGTTCTTTCATCCTTTATTATTACATTTCACCTTTTCAGGCAGTGTTACGGTTGATAAGAGAGGTGAATTTTGGACAGGAGCCTTAGAAGTAGCTGGACAACGGATTTGGCTTCAAGTCAAAGAGTTTAACTTTAAATGTATACTTCATTCTTTATTAAGTGAATAACACCTATACATAGATGCCTTGCTGAAATGAAGCCTGAGTGGTTGTGAATGAAGCCTGAATATAGTTGTGAAGCTTTCACTTTGAGTTAGGAGATACGTTGCAAAGTCTCTTGAGATTCCTTGTAATGGAATGTTCCTACCTATGAAAACATGCATTTTATGCAATGGCTTATCTAAAAAAAAGCAAGAAACAAAATGGAGAAAAATACTTTCCAGAGTCTAAAGTCTAAGCTTTGCTAGGAAGAAGCTAAAATCACCTGAGACGGGAACATAAACTGACAGACGGCGTGACTGAATATACTTCATTTTCCTGAAAAGCCAGGTGAAATACTTATAACGTAGTTCCACAGAGTTTTCAGGGAAAGCAGAATTAATGAGAAATTCAAACTGGTAGGGACTAGACTCTGGCCTTTAATTATCCTACAAACATTAAAGAGAATGATGGTGTATTTTTCTCATTTCTGAGTGGCTACTTCGTTAACAATGTCTTTAAGTGATGAGGAAAAAGATGAGAGAAATTAGTGAAGGAGTTCCATCATCTTCCTCTTTCCATATACAGGGAGAGACAGCTGGTTACAAGGTACTTATAAACTGGAGTGTTGGGTTAATCACTGCCACTACTGATGTATCAGGATCAAAATGTAAGCCATTTACTCTAAGGAAAAGAAAAAAACCATAATGGCTTGGAATATTTGAAATGCTTACATCAGGAAAACTATTAAAGTAAAAAAAGTAATGTATTATCTGAATAATATGCATATTTGTGGAAAAGTAAACTTTGCTGAGGATATTAAAAGAGCAGAAGGTTAACCAAAGGCAACTGAGTCATCACTGTCTCACTTATTTTAAATAAGGTGACCATTTTGTGGATGGTGTTTTAGAGTTGTCTTTTAACGTTCAGTTTTTCTTTTTCTTTTTTTTTTTTTGCAAATTTTGGTCTAATGTAATTGAAATTAATGTTTTCATGCATTTTGATAAATAGTCTGAAAAGCTGTTTTGCTAACAAGTATCTTTAGTCATGATGCTGGCAGGCACTAGGTTCTGGAAATTCCAGTTTGGGACACAATAGGGTTATCTATTATAGGATGTTATTATTACTGCTATTATCACTGCTGTCGTACTTTGCTTTGTTTCAAAGTATGTCTACTGGTTTCTACTTTGGCGTCTTTTTGGATCAAAATGTTGTCTCTGCTGTCACCTGGGGAAATTAAAAATCAGCACAATATTGCATAAATAGTCCTTTTTTAAAACAATTGCTTTTCATCAGCCAGATCCCAAGCATTTTGAAAAAGGCTTTTGAAAGAATCAAGGCTCAAACAAAAAGAAGCTTTACGGAAAGGAAGAAAAAGCTCTGTTTAACATGCCGTTCATTGCATTAACATCCTTAAATGAAGTTTTTTCATTTGTTTTAAACAGTCCCAAAGTGGAGCAAGTATGAATCTGCAGACTTTTCAGGACTTCCCTCTCTCTGGAACATAATGCAGAGCTCAGGCCTATTTCTAAATTTTACTTCTTTGAAACTTGGATTAAATGAAAGAGTGAATTTTGTAAATAATTTACAAAAGTTAAAGCTATCCAGAACTCCTTATTTCAATAGAGAAATGTAAACAAATGTCTACTGCTAGAAAGGCAGACTAATTTAACATGTGATTTTTGTCTCTTGTAATGTTTTCTTTTACCGTAATACTTACCACATAGCAGAGCAGTCGAAATTCACTAGGAGCCATTTGTGAGGATTAAAGTTAAATGAATCTGCAAACTGAGAATGGATAAATAAACAAAATTATGAAAGAGAAAAGGATCCATGTGCTAATGATACAACTTTGTCAAATTATCTGAGTACACCTTAACAATGAATGAATTCCTGCATTGGGGCTTTATAGGTAACATGCATGCTGACGTCACCTTACTTAATAACTATTGTAGTTAAATCTTCGTTTATCTGGGGGATGGAATTCAGGTTAGGTGTGCATCGAGGCTATTGATATTATCAACATTTTGAGCATTTGCTAACAATTATACTTTTTAGATACATATGTTATGGAAAAGTATATATCTCAGTGTAAACCAAAAAAACATCCACTGTGGTTCATATCCCAACTTCCAATAATAATTCTCTAAGCTTTCTATTTCCAAGAATATTAAACATATACCCACAAAATTCATACACAGAGAGAAATGATACATCTTGTTCAGAATCTGCATATCACATTCATTCATTAAATTACAACTGACCAGGAAATTACTTTTTTTTTTTTACTGCCAGGGTATTTTCTTTTAGTAGAAGTCATTTTTTCATCTAAGTCAAAAGAAAAACCAACACAGAATAAGCATTCACAAAACATGTTTAGAGAAATCATGTAATAGGCCCAGTTTACTTGACATATGTTTAGGCGTGGTATCAGAGGAAACCCAGGTAGGTAAGACAGACATCGTGTGGGAAAGGCTTCATCCACATTTTGTGTTTTAACGAAGGCAGAAGCCATCAGCTTTAAAAAAGAGAAATGGGGGCCTGGCAGCACCAGGGTCTGACTGCTCCATATATCTCTTTTCTCGTTTGCGTCTCATAACCTTCCCTGTCACTGCTAAACAATTAACAGTTGCTCTCATACGAGGAGATTATCTGTCTGTCTGTCTATCTCTACATCTATCTAGCTACCTCCCCGGCCTATGTAAGGTAAGAAATCTATTCATGGTTGTTAAATATTTACTCTTATGGCAAATGCTGGCTCAGACAAGATACGTTGTTTCATTTCCTTCAGGAACCAATAACAATAATTTAAAAAATATTCCCCCACAGGAAATTACAACAAGCTTCGTTTGCTGATAAAAGAGAGACAGAAAGAAATGCTTTATTTGTTAGGGGGGTTTCCCTCCTCTTCTTCATTAGCCACTACCTATCAGTGCTGTGTTTAAACTTCTGGCTTTACCAAACAGTAATATTTTCTCCACTGACATGGAAGACAAGGACTTATCTGACAGTCTGAGGGGAGCAGCAGGAAATTGAAGTATTCTTATCTAAGCAACTGAATGCCAAGTAGCTCAGCAAGGGGGGAGGAAAGGAACATGTGCACTGTTGGAGGAATATTTCATTTAGCTCTCTTGGTTATTAAACCCTGTCTGTTTGAGATACAGCTACTGGTTGTATCCTATATGACTTTCAGGATGTAAGCAAAATATGAGACATAATGAGCTCATTAATTTGTTGAACTTTTGTGTAATGTAGAATTAGGGTGATATAAACATGCCTTTTTGGATATTTGGGAAGAAGCTCCTCTTTTCTGTTTTGTAAGACACTGTGTTGATTCACTACTAGTTGCTATTCTGAATGACAAACTTTTATATACTTGCATACTCCCAGAATAAACCAGTAAGAGTTATATAAACACAAGTAATGTAATAGAATATAAAAGGATTTGTAGTGCAAACTGAAGTGCAGCGTACTCAGAAATTCTAGAAGAGCCATTTATGTTGGATGCATAAGAAACACACAAATTCTATGGAAGAATGTGGTTTTAGCAGGTTGTTAGAGAAGAAACATTTCATTCACCTCCACTCCGTTTAAGAGATGCCTGAATTCAGGGCAGATGAATGCACTCCCAGCATAGGCTGCATCAATATGCATCCAGATATTTTCCTTATTACCTAAAAAAAAAAAAAAAGTAATTGAAGGGGAAATAAATTAAACAGCAGATGAAAAAGCCCTATTAATTTGCATGAAACCAAGTGCCTGAGAGATTTTTCTTTGATGTTATTATTCTCCCAATTTAAAATTGAATTAAGAGATTAAATGTTTCTAACATCTGGGTTTCCATTAATACATAAAGATGTATACATAATGTATTCTTCTTCATCCCCACTTTTCCTTACATGTCTAGGTTTATCTTACTAATATTAAGCAACATAAAACATTAAGTTATATTTATTTAAGAACCATTATAAAATACACTTTAAAAACATGTATCTAGAGAGGTAGTTATCATTTCTATGGCAGTAAAACTATCTCCTTTAATAAGAGGAGCTAGAGTTTTAGCTGTGCTCCCCACTTCTAACTCGTGAATCACAAATACGTTTCTAAACAGTATTTTTTAAATATTGATATATGTGCATGCGCATGCTTTTGAACTATGTGCTGCAAACTATTTATTTCAAGGACCGAGACATTTATGCAAGAGCAAGCATTGAAAGGTTAAGAAAGTGCTAGAGTTGATGAGTCACTGAATGGTTTCTGCAGAAATATTCTAGCATATGAACCTCTCATGTATTCTCTGTAATTTCGTATTCACACTCTGCTATAGATCACCTGCATTAATGCACACAGTAACAATTCCGGTCTATGAGTCAATGACTGAAGCCCACATAACATCTTTATATTGGTCACCAAATAATTCTGATGGGTATTTCCACATACAGAGGTATATCCATTCAGATACGCAATTGGGCACCAAATTCATGCTGGAATTTTCATTCCTGTGAACTACATTTTCTTTTTATAAATGTCTGGAAAAAGCTAATAATATATCATTCATAACATGCACGACTTAGGTTTATTTGAAAACATGTTCAAAGTGCAACTGATTATTTATTTTTAAATCTACTTTGTTTGAGACACTGCCTTTATTTCATAGGACTACTGCTCATGTATATTAAGAAGAAAATTCACCTGCACTTATGATATAAGTAGGGCCTTCTGCCGGCCTCTGCTGCACAAGTCATTGAGAGCAACTGGTGAAACACACATGATTTGTTGCTATACCTAAAAGTTGTGGTGTCACTATTTTATTAGGTCAGGTCTATGGAAATAACCTGAACAGGAAAATAATCTCTAGCTGCTAAGCAGACTACTAGAAACCTTTTTAGAAAGGAGGATTGGGAGAAGCTGAGTCCCTGGGGCTTGTGTTGAAGGGCAGGAAACCTCATAGAGCAAGTCACCACCATGAAAACCCCAAATGTTTTAGGCCTCACCTGAGTAAATTAACAGAACATCAAATCTAGCCATGTTTCTATGAGGCTGCTTCTAATTGCTTATAGCGATAAATTTTCTGTTCTAAATGTACACCTGAATAGATATGGCGCGCTTCAGTTGCATTTTCATCATCCAGCGAGCGTGTGCTTTTGATCAAGCTTTGCTGCAAATCGAAGCGTGACACAAGAGACCATAACACAGAAATACTTATGAAGAGACCGTGACTCAGTCACTGTATTAAACATCCTGGTACTTGTCCTGTTTTCTTGCAAGAGGAAGGAATTTGGGGAAGGGAGAGGAAGGATTAAGGAGAATACATGTGGATTTTTGGTGCATATTTCCCTGCTTTTTATAGTCGCTAGAACCGGACAGAAACAAAATACCTGGTGCAGAGGAGAATTAGAGTTCAGCTTTTCCCTGATCTTCACCACTGCTCTAGATGCGTTTGCAGGTGGAGGGCTCAAAGAAAAATGTTACAAAATGAAGCACTTTTACAGTATTTTTTAACTAACAGTGTTCCAAAATACACCCTTCCCAAAAAAAAACCCTTGAGGCAATGGCCTCTCTACTCTTCAACAGTTTGAGAATGCAAGCTTGCCGCTTGACCTAATATTAGAAAGAAAACTGTAACTGAAGGTCTCCTCTAAAAGTAGCCTTATTGAATTTGGACACTGACGCTGCATAATGACCTGGAAATGACTCAGGGCAGCTTAAACTGGTATCTGTAATTTTAGAAAGTAGCAGCAAAGACTTACAAATAGGACCCAGTTCTAACAATTTGTCAAAGGAGCAGCAAGGTGTGGTTCCAAGTGTTGCACAGAACTGCAGAGCCAAAAAAAAACACAAAGGAAAAAAAAATTAAGTGTTATAGCAAAGAAAATTATCAAATGAAAAAAACTGCCTGCAAAGGCAACAATAAACAGAGAGAACCGATGATATAGGGCAACATAAATTGATTTTAGCTGATACTTATCCTTCAGTGGAACTTTTGAGAAACAAATTTTTTGTTTCAAGCTCCCATAAGCATCCATTGAGACAGATGAGTAAAATTGAATGTAAATCTAAAATTGACTGATAAGCAATGTAATCTATTCATAGTATTATATTAATGCTATATTTTATATATTTTCAATGTGTTCCACATGCTTATCATGTGGCCCAATACTAACCACACATATGCAATTATTATCAAAATGATTTGCAGTTTATGGTATATAAGCAAGCTCTGAACTTGAGAAACTTAAAGGTGCTGGAATTCCTGTTGACAGAATGGATCATAAAATGTTACTGCCTGAATTAAAGAGCCACAGCTCTGTAGCAGAGACTTGTAACTGATTTCTGCTCAACAGATCTGCAGCCTGGGACCTGTTCATTAGTAGCATATGTTCACTATTAGGTTTGCAAGATTTTTTTCCCAGAGAAACTTTTTCTCCCAAATTCATCCTAAAATACTGGGACCATTCTTCCTTCATCCTGTTAATGTCTCACTTAATGTATCCTGCTGCATGGACAAAAGCAGAGGCAACGTAAACGCTGAAGTTTCACAGTAGAAAGGTGAAAACAAGTTATGGTAATTTACTGGGAATATGCAGGTAGAATTATAACCCAAAAAAACCCCAACTAACAAGTGTATATAAACTGACATTATTTTATTTTTCATTGCGACCCTTATGTTTTAAACACCCTGTCTCATTTTTATAAGCAATAATAAAGGCTGGGTCTGGTTTTTGCCTTGTACTGGAATTTTTTATATAATAAAAGGCACTTTACAGTTTAACTAGGTAAATAAAGTTTACGTTTTTTTAGTTAGAGTATTGAAGTACAAAGGAATTAGATCATTTATCCAAGGTCACACACAAACTATAGTACAGCCAGGAGATGACTATAAATATGTAAAAATCCAGAATTTTGGGGTTTTATTTTTGTACTTTTGGTTACTTTTTTCTGCTGAGTACACTGTCAGTGCACTATCTTTTGCTTTCACTCTTTTTCCCTTCATATCTGCAACTAGCCACATTTTTCTAGTGTGTGTGTGCGTGTGTGTGCGTGCACGTCCCTCAGTGAATTCACGACAAGACATGTAAAAAGAAAAAGCAACACCTAGATGATACTTGTCCGTCCACTAGACCTTTCAAGAAACAAACACACTGTCATAGCAAAACATAGATCCAATTATACATTAAAACTCCGTATGGTGCCCTTTTCTCTCACAGCTCCATAATGAGTAGGTACACAGGGCTTTGGGTTCCCTCTCTCCCTTGCAGCAGGAGTGATACCATCAGGAAATGTTTCCAGTGGTTCCTTCTCTGCTTTGGACTTCTCTGGTTCATCCAAGTAATATCTTCTACTTCTTAAGTGTCTTAGTTTGTCCAGTACAGTAGGTCTTCTGTTACACTAGAGGATGTCCTCATGGAAGAGCAGCATGTGTTGTTATCATTGCTGCCTTAGTTGTGGAGCTACTGCAGGGTGGGGACGTGTTGCTGAGAGGTGCAGCTGGTGGCTCGAGCGTGTGGGACGGGGCGGACGGGGCGGACTTTAGGCCTGTTCTGTTACAGTCATCGTGATGTGAGCAAGCACTTCCTTAGCGAAGGATTTTGCTCATGTTTACGTTACCTGATGTGGCCTTATCTGCTTTCAGCTCGCTCTCTCTAGCACGACAAGCTTTCTACTTCTGAGAAAAATAATTTCATGTCATTATGCCATTAGGAAATTGTTTGCCAAAATCCTATAATGTGTTTTAGCATAATATCATGTTTCACTTGTCAAGTGTATGCTTTTTTCTGCTCTTCTAGCTCAGACTTTCGCATGCTGTCTCTTCTGCATTTCACTGGTATCTCGTTAATTCTAGGAGTTCCCGTTACTCAAAAGTTAATCAACGCCAGCTTTTTCAGGAGGCTCTTTTTTCCTTCTTTTTTAAAAGGTGATACACATTTGCACTAAGTATTTCTGCTCTAATTAAACAGACTGCTTGATAGCTACCAGTATTTTACCCTTTTATTTGTTCCCTTGAACACTCATCCTCATTCGTAAGTTATCACCCACTCTGAAGCTAGAGATCCCCTTGACTTTTTCACTTCTACCAGCTATTGGATATTGGAGACTGTTACAAATTATCTACAGTCACATCCTGAATCAGGTCCTCTACAGATCTCAGGATTAAGAGTTGGTTTTCTGTCCTGGTTTGAGGTAAAACCAGGACATCTTCCCTCTGGGCCTTCCCTAACTAGTCCTCCCAATAACTTCTCATGAAGTTTTAATGTGTTTGTTTATTTTTGCTTTTCACATTTCCTATGAAGCTTTTTTTTTTCTTCTTTTCATTCTAAAGTGGCAACAGCACACTAGACAGGCCTGACATCTTGGAAAAAATAATCTGATTATGAGACAATGAGTTGGATAAATGTGATGGGATCTTCATTTGCAAGTTACAGGTTTTTAATGAATTCATGCAAAGTGAGAGATGTTTGGTTTACTACTTACTAAACTAGAGTTTTCAAAATTTCTAGGAAATCACACACTAAAATAAACATCCAGTAAAAAGGGCAGGTGGATAAGCATTCAAAAAGCCAGAAATTTAAAATTATACATCTCAAGAATATTGAACTAATTCAATATTCTAGTGCTAGAGGAGTAAAACCTCTCTTTTAAGTACACTTTTGATCATTTCTGCATCTGTATTATACCATATACATCAGAAATATTTTAAATTGTTGTAGGGAGCTTAATGGAAAGTATTCAGATGATAGTACTAAATTCATATAAATTTATGTACACTCTTAGAGGAAGTCATATCCTGCCTTTGTATAGAGCAGATATGATTAAATGTAGTCATATAAAACCATGAAAACATTTTATCCCTGACAGTGCACATGTTCCCCCAACTTCACAATTACAGCAATATTAATAACTATAATCATGTTTCATTGCACCAATAAAAAATACTGGCTATGGGAAAAGTTGCTATTAAGAAAGGGACAATTCAGTATTTTTTCCGTATCAAGCTGCTAAGAACCTGAGTTTGAAACAAATACAGTTCTGAAAATTAGAAGCACATTGAATATATAGTTAATAAAATTTTGCTGCTAACACATTTTCCCCTCAAAATAATCTAATTGTTATCTATACTGGGCCTTCCCATATTCCTGAGACACATGAGAAGAATAGAATAATTACAGTGTCCTGAGGTACGTTTATGACTTCTCTGTAAGTTTAATCATCCTTTGAGGGAGGTTGCTTTAAAAAGACTGCAGGATATTTTTTTAAAAAGGAATAAGTTTGCTCCCTTTTTTTACTAAAAGGACATGCATGTATGGAGTAAAAATATATTTATCACATTATTGTCTACCTAGGACGTTGCCACAATCAGGAGAAACCTGCATTTCATCTTTGGCTGAACTACAGATCTATAAACTGGGTCACAAGAAATGAAGGATACCATGATGAAAATTTTAATTTTTCTGTATACATAAAGAATAGGGGTTAACCCATTGGACTGGAAAATACACAAATAAAGAGTCAACTATAGACTTCGCTCTGCTTTTATACATATGTTTTATGACAATATGGTGTGGACTTTCTGACAAGATTAGAGTGAAATTATCTTGGCTAGTCCAGCAATTAAAATAATGATGGAGATTTCATAACAGAAAGTTAAATATTATTGTTATTAGTGTTGTACTGCAGTTAAAGTATTCTCCTCCTAATCAGGATAAGGAGTATGTTGCTTCAGTGAGAGATTATATGAGTTCAAACATATGCTTAGTTTTTTATGTAATGGCTTATTCTGTAAAGCATACCTCAGTTTCTAAAATAATTTTGTTGTCCTCTTTGCAGGTGTCTGAGCCTCAAAGCTACTTGTTTTAATTCTCAGAAACCACTTAAAGTGACACATCTGCTCTTGTCAGGGCTCTCATTACCCTGCCTCAGTACTACACAATGAATCTAACTCAATTTGTAACCTGTGTAACACTGGCAAAATCACATTTGTGCAAAGGGCAGGGGACAGGCTGCATCACAGAAATGGGACTGATGGCTCAGTGTAGCCTGCGGGCATTCTCCTTTTCAGGTTGTGCACTGCAAATTTGACACAGCCCCGGCTGCGAAAACAAAGCAGCTAAAATGCTTGCCTCAGTCATCTCATGTATTACTTTCCTGAAATCAAGAGCTATATCAGGGAACATGCATGAATCTTTATGATGCCTGAGAGCAACAACTCTCAGTCTTTTCATCTGGAAGAACTCCTTCCTACAGCTTTTGAAAAAGATGCAGATACATTTTGCACAGTTTCGCCACAAAGCTTTTCATTTGCAATTAACTAAAATGAGGCAGAAATTTCAATGTTCTCTTATTATTTTTATTTTCTCCTAACCAGTTGTTTGCCAGCTTGCACTCAGGAGAATGTCTGTGGCTTGAAGAAAACTGCAAGTTTACTAAGCCACCATTCAGTATTTTACGAAACAGCAATCATTCACAAACTGTGGGTTAAGAAACATCACCCTAGAAGCCTGTACATGTCTCAAGAATGCTTCTTCTAAATGGTAATCTGTGGTCAGGATCTAAGTGTTAACTTCTACTGAAAAGCTGGCTCCTCTGTCAGTCTAATTCTGATTTATTGTTTCCTGAGTAAGTCCGGATACAAACAGTGTGCTTCTTAATATTCTGCAGATCGTGATTCACAAGAGTCATTTCAACTAGAATCAGAGAGATTTCATGCTGGGTCTTTGTTCAGCAGCAAGGTGATCATGTTATAGCAGCTTTATACTGGATGAGGTTGTTGAAATACATTGTACTACCTATATCCCAGATGCAATATATATACTTATATACATTCAAGTGACCTGGGCTTGGAACAGGTTGCCCAGAGAAGTTGTGGATGCCCCATCCCTGGAAGTGTTCAAGGCCAGGCTGGATGGGGCTTTGAGCAGCCTGGTCTAGTGGGAGGTGTCCCTGCCCAGGGCAGGGGGGGTTGGAACTCGATGATCTTTAAGGCCCCTTCCAACCCGAACCATTCTGTGATTCTGTGATTCTGTGAATGCAGTGGACCCTACCTCTGAATTTAGCAGTGCTTAACTTAGTGGGCTCCATATTTGAGCATCCCAGTCAACGCTCATCCAACGTAGAGGCCTGCCTCAAGCTGGGAGCATAGGGCGCAACTGAGAAAGGCATTTACGCATGTGCTTAACCACCAGTTAATGTTCATAATTAATGAAATGGACATGACTTAAGCACATGCTTTAAAGCTCCCCCTTAACTGGTGGCCAGATGAAGGGCTGCATATCAGCCACACTTGGAAATTGCTTCTCAGTAAATCGTGGCACCTTTAGTGCCCCAACACCTGACACGGTTAAGTGCTTTGTTTGTCCAGTCTGCTTGCTTCACTATATGAAAAAAAATCTCTGTTTCAATTTCTGCAAAAGTATTTTGAAGGAGATGAATTAACACAAGTCTGAACTTAGAAATAAGAAAAGGAAACAAAAGTAGAGATCTGGGTACACTAATTGGCAACAGCCTTCACTGAACAAAATGATATACACATTACTAGCGCTAAAAGATAGTAATGGTGGATAGGAATTCAAAGACTCGTTTTAAAGACAATGCCATTCCCAAAAAAGGCTGTCTGCCAAATCCTATGTATGTGAAAAGCAAACCTGTAATTACCAGATTTCTGTAAATGAGAGAACCTGTTTCACATCACGCAAACACACCCCTGATTCTCCACTCACCTCTATAAGCAAAGCAATTCTATCAAGTTCAGTATAATGATTCCTCGTTTATACATTAAATATAAGAGGAGGATCATGCCTATAAGGCATTGTCATTTGCTTGTATTTTCCCACAAAAATTTTTTTTTGCATATAAGGGAGACTGCATCAGCTTGGATGCAACCAAGATCTCTGCATTAGGAATGATCTCTCTGCTGTCTCTTCGGGCAGTTTCTTCTGTTAAACTTTTTGCTTTGATGTTGAATCATTCCCCTTAGTGAAGGATCAGTGAATACAGGGAGACAAGGAATAATGTGGCGTAAGGTGTTTCCTTGGCAATGCGCATATCTTTGTCACCAGAACAAAATAAAATAGCACCAAATTACTCAAGAACAAAAGAAATGGAAAGGCTTTTGAAATCTGCAAGCCAGAAAGGGAGCGCTAATACAGTGCATGGACTGCTGCTCAGCATGACAGAGAATTAACACACCTTTTGAGTTAAGAGGCCAAGCATAAGGATAATGAGATCTAGTTTAATCTAAGCTGACATGTTTTATGTATACAAATAAATGGAAGACCTGGCACAGGCCATATTAACTCAGACTGAGCCTTTACTGTCTTTGAAAGCCTGTTTTGCACAGCTAAGCAAACAGAGGAAGAAAAACAACAGTTAAATCACCCTTTGTAAAGGTGTCACCGAATGCAAAAACCAGAAATTTTTATTTCTTCTTGGTACACATAGAAAAATTAGTAAGGGATGAATATTTATGAGGGGCAAGTTGCATTTTTTTTTAATGGACAAAAGATAAGGAAAAAACACATTAAATTTGTAGTTAGTGCACAGAGATGTGATATGGTGCTGTACTTGTAATTGTTTAAAATTAACAGTGAGATAAACAAGTAGAATCTTATACAAGATATTATGAGCTGGTACCATATAACAGACAAATAAAACATGCCTTACAGCACATCTCCACTTCAATATGTGCAGCACACAGAAGAAAGTTCATTTAGGCAGCCTTTTAGATGCTTTGTTTCTCAGTCAAAGTCTTATTATATTGAAAAGCGATTGATGGGATGTGCTTGGTCATCCCAAGGACTTGCTAGTTCTAGGCAGGCTAGAAATTAGCAGCATTCTGCACATATGAAAAACATTTTTCACTCTAGTCATTCTCATACTACATAAAACCAGACACTAAAGGTTAATAACAAGAAGAGTAAAAACATTGTATTTTCAAAAAAGCTTGGTGAAATTTAAGCTTCTTCTTCTTATTTGACACTTATCCATGACTATAAGCAAGCTTAATCTGCTAATTCTTCTGAAAACATTTAATAGAAATTTAAGTCACATCATTAGCCCTTTTCAAAATGTTACCATATGAAAGAAAAGAAAAAAATCGTTGCCAGGCATGACTTTTCTGAAAAAAATCATGACATATTTTTGACTCTCTTAAAAAACCCACATTTCTAAAGTTCTTGGTTTCTAAAATAGGTTTTTCCTCCCATTTTTTTGTTTAGTGGAGGCCAGTAAAAACATATTATTGGTAGCATATTATACCCCTTTATAGATCTATATAGATCATGATCTATATCAAGTTTTGTAGAGGCATAAGGCTTGGAAATGAGCAAAATATTTTGTTGCTGATGAACAAAAACACAAGAGAGGCTCCTTACTCCATGAAAAAACAAGTGGTAAAATCTTGCTTTAATTTGAAATAATAAGATGGTATTCTGAACTGACAGGAGGAGTAGATCTGATGAATAAGCAAATATTCTTTTTTATCAGGTACTTACCATAATAGAACCAAACTTTAGAATTATATCCAATCTAACACTGTTCTGTGTCAAAAATTGGGGGATTATGAGCTTTAGCTAATGAGATATAAACATTTGCTTTTGCTGGACTGCTGTGGAAGCAGGAATCTCTGGAAAGGAAAGTGGACAGATAACAAGAAATGATGACACCTTAGAACTTCCACAGCCAGATTCCCTATAGCTCACCTGTTAGAGGTAAGTCACATACTCACAAATGCCTATCTGACAATACGTTATGGAGGTTGATTTCTTTGCTGAGGTAGCGAGGAGGAGAAACTATTTTTTCCTGAAAATACTTAAGTTTGATATACCATCATTTAATTTATTGCCTTCAGACTTGTTTTATGTGTAAGCAAGTTAGAACCCAAAAAATAAAAGTATACCTTTGTAAAAGAGGCAGTTCAGAATTCAAGTGTTAGGAGATTATAACATTGTAGTATTACATGCAACTACAAAATTCACCTGCATTTATTCAACTGGTTAACATAACTTCAAGTCCTTTTAAAACATCATTTTTGCTGAGAAGTGCCATCAACTGCTCAAATGAGTTTCTTATACTGAACAGAAATACGTGTCAAGAACACTCATGGAACCTGTCCTAGTATTCCAGCTCCCTCTGTTAGGGATGAGATCATCTACTCACATCAAAAATAGCTTATCAGAAGCAATAAACCCACTGATCAATTAATTCCAGTACTCACAAAGAATGGGATAAGACCAGAAGCCTTGTCTTCCTCCAAAACTTTCCTTAGGGCAGAACCACAAACACTAAATGTATCATCTGAAGAAACATTTTTAATCTTCACACCACCAATTAATGCAGCCCTTTCCACTGACGAATGAGCCTACAAGGAAATGGACAGGCTTTAAGACAGAGACCTTTTATTGGAATGTAAGTAGTTCATTTGAATTTGAAAATATATAATCATTTCTTTCAAGTAAAGCAATAGTTGAGATCCTGGGACTGTTGCTGGTACGTAACAGATACGTACCTCTCCCTCTTTCATACAGAAAGACAGACAGACGGACGGACACACATACATATATATATATGTATATACACACACACATACACATACACACACGTGCACTAATAGAAACCCTGAAGTATTCTTGAAACCATTGGCATGGTGTCATTCAGACAAGAGTTCAATTAACCTTAGTGAGAGCTTTAATGAACATATTCGCAATTAGGTAGGATTGATTAAGAGCTTCAGGATTTGGCTCCAAATCAACTAAAAGACATGCAGATAATCAGCTTGCCTGATAATGATTCATTTGCTCACTGGCATATTTTTATGGCATACAGCTTTGCTGAACCCTAAAAAAATACACATCATGGTATGGTATAGACTGAGATATTTTCTTACATTACCATTTATTTTTAGATTACCTACAGAATAAATTGTGGTTCAATATTCATTCATTTTGGTATGCAATTAAGGATCATTCCCAATATGTTATTTTATTTATAACCCATTTTATTTGAATTCCTTTTAAATAGTATTTTTTAGAACACAAAGTAAATCTCAGTAAACAAAAACAAAGATATCATTAAGAAATTCTTATAAAATTGTGAAGTACAATAGTATAATAACTCTATTAACAGTAAAAGGTATGGTTAGCCACAAAATACTCTCCTTTAGAGCATGACTAACAAACAAAAAAAAAAAGCTATTTTACCTTCCACTTTCTACGATTTCATAAATCATCATTAATTTGAAACAAAAAATTCCTCACCTTTTCATATTGTGATTATTTTCACTCATAATCTCCATCCAGGCATGTTGGTTCTTACCAGTGACTACAAGAGCACTTACTAATTCTATTCTAATTTAGCGCATAATCACAGAAAAGATTAAGCCAAAACATAGGTTGAACAAGACCAGATGAAGATAAAGTTTCTGCCATTCAACTCCACATATCCCTGGAATGATGTGTTTTAAAGGCAGATTGACTATTAACTTGTATCTATCTCAGCAGTGTCTCTTGTTAAAGTACTTTGGCAAACTAATTAGGCACCAGCTTGAGAAAATACAGAAGTCTAGACTTGAAATATAATAAACTGCTTTTGAAGTGAAAAACAATGCGTGTACCATAGCAATACCATACTTCATTCAAGCGCACAATGGAAAGAGGTATTTTATAACTGATTTATGGAAGAACTGTAAATAAGCAAACTATAATAATAAACTGAAGTTGTTAGCCAGTTAGACACTCAGAATTCCTTTCTCAAGCCTCCAAAATTATAGCAAGGTTCTCTGATAACTACGGCCATTCACAATCATAAGGTTAAAACTGCCAAGACGCTTTTGCATTATAACAAATCTTTAGTGATCTGCTGCTCCTAGAATTCCTAGACCTCAGCAAGGTACTTGGGAATATCCCACCACCCTCAAAGAGAGCAGGGAACCAAACAGAAATTAGTGAAATGAGTGGGCAGCTGCTTAAGGTAGCCAAGTAAACATGGCAAAAAAAAGGCTGATAAAGGAAATGGCCTGAGAAAATTTGAGAATATTAAAAAAAGTACCCTGACTTCTGTCCTGGTCCCAAACAGTCAGGTGTCTACTGTCAGGGGTAGCTGGATGCTCCTTTCAGCTCCAAGGTCTCACATTCAGTGTCCCTTGCAAGAGAAGCCTCAGTCAGGATAGCCCAGGCACAAAACAGACAGGGATAAAGATTTTCCCAAAATGCTGAGAATCTAAAATGATCTCCCAAGATACAAGAGATCTGAGTTCAGCTTTCTGCTCTGGGTCTCCTTACTGGCCAACTTTTTACCACCCTCCTAATGTATTCTTGCAGTGTTGTGCATGGTTTTCTCTCCCACAGAAAGGCTTAGGCTTACTTTCTTTTGTGGATTATTGCCTACGAGTCACGCAGGTCTGTTCTTAATGCAGAAGGACCGGTGAGCTCTGCAACAATCTGCTTTGAAAGGTCGCCAATACCTTAAGGCAAATCCTCCTATAAACATAAGATCCTCTGACCTTCAGTAGGCAGGAAGGCCTGTCAGTCCTCATTTCAGGTCAGCCACTTACACGGGACAAAATGAAAACAAGTAAAAGGCTTTGTGCATCACTGGGTCAGAGTTTGAGCTCTGGGACTGGCGATCTGCGCAGCACAGACCTTATGGTCCCAGACAAAAAAAGGACAAATATACCTTGTGCCTTTTGAAAACAGTTATCTTTCCTCATAGTTTCTTGTCCTGACTGTTCTCACCCTGGAAGTGTAGTCCCTCTTCCCACCAGCAAAGAGCAAGTGTACTTTTAACTTTTTCTCCAGTGCTTTTTAACACACACTCAGTAGTAAATCAAGGTAAGCCTGAAATCTAGCCATTTTATTCTGCATAATCAGATATTACTTTAAACTAAACATGAAGTACCAAAGAAATTTCTTCTATCTCATTGACATTCAGAGAAGAAAATGTCACAGCTATTGAGAGAAGCAACATTGCTTGGCCCTTCAGTAGGATTAGTGTGTTGGAAAGGTAAGAGCAAGTAGAATTCAGAAGACTAAAATTTGCTTTCATTAACAGTAAAAGCCTCTCAGTAAAAGCCTGCTGAGAATTTAGCCTAACTCTGTCTGCTAAATATCACTCACAGTCAGAAATCAAGGATTATGTTTCCTGTTTTCTTAGTAGATTTCTTAGCTGTATTGATAGTGGAGATTTTAGGATTTTATTTTTTTTAAAATAATAATGTTTTGGGCTTCTTCAAGACCTATGACCAATTTCCTTTATATTCATGCACCAGGATTGTCTGTATGCACATGCCTGCATGCATGCAGGCATACAAGGAGAGGATGTATTTGTTCGCACACTGTGTATATAGGAGGAAAATAATGTGTGCACGCACGGACACACAAGCCTAGATGTAACATAAGATGATCTAGACTTACTCAATACAACTGAAATTAACACCTTGCTCAAGTATGTTTATTTAGTTCAAATGAGCTCTTTTTGTAAAGAAGCTTACGTAACACTGACCTCTAGATATTTATTCTTTGTGTTATAGAAGTACACATGAGATTTCAGCCCACTTATGATGTACAGTACGATTTAAAGAAGCAAGATCAAATAGTCACCAATACAAAGACGCCTGCCTGTTGAGATGGCTGAAATTGTTAAGTAGAGAACCTGTGCTTCCATGTTTTTGAGAGGTGCTCACCTGATCAGAAGCATAGGCCACCAGCCTACCCATGATGTCCGCTTCTGTTAGCTGAGGCTTTTCTGACTGCAGCCGTCTGATAGTTTTTGTTCTTGCAGCAAGCAGTGAAATCAAGGTGGCCTCGCTTGCACTTCCCTGTGGGACAAATTGAAGGAAGGTTCAAAAAGAAGGCATTCTAGAAGAAGAAAAGCAACACTTTCTTCAGTATGAATCTGCAAAGTTGTTAACAGAAACTGTATATGAGAAACTGCGCAATCTCATGCTTTTTAAGAATGTGTGACAGCAAAGGAGGCATCTCTCTTTGATCTCGGGCTCCTCCTTCCTGATGCCTCTGTCTGTTCTCTTTAATCTCTACGTTTGTTCAATTTAGGCACCAGCCTTGCAATCAGTGCTAGAAAGCTGGATTCACAGACTTAAATGCATGTGAAAAGGCTCTTGAACCAGGAAGCAACCATTTGTTAACTGGCAACAATGGCAGAGTAACTGTTGATTTCTGTTACTCTGGATTTCTGCACATTTAACTTCCATCAGAATCTGACTGTCAAATCTCACTTCTGTCAAGCAACGTGCATAATCATAACGCTTATTTAATATTTAGAGTTACCCTGGGCAAGTCAATTATTGTGGCTAAAAGAGAAAAAACACTGAAAAAGCAAAAAAGCTATGATTCAGCTCCATATGTAGCTAACTACATTTCAAAGTATTAGTCACGTACATTTCATTCACCAAAACCGCACAGACAAAAGGAACAGTCACACGCTATTTCTAAATTGCCCTTTGACTCACAAAACATGAGCTTAGATTGTGTCTCGGATGCTCTGTGACAACAAAGAGGGGAATTCTTTGTATCCATTGATAGTTAAATTTCCAAGAGAAGACAAGTTCCCACAAATTCTTTTTATGGTTTTCCTTTAGAACAGACAGATGAAACACGCTCTAAATGGCTCTTTTAAACTGTAAGTAATAGTTTGTAGACACATGTTCATAAACCAAATGGGTTTGGGTGTCCATACGCAAGACAGTTTTTAGGTACTTTCAAAGTTGAACGCTTGTCATGTGAATCTTCTTCTGTCAAGCACACAACACTGCAATAAATACAGTTGCTTATATTAATAAGTATGTCTCAGAAATATCCCCAGTGTCAACAAGCTAATTTTGGAGTGATGTTTCTTATGCTGTACCAGAATTCTATCCTCCCTCTACTGAAGACCTGTGTATACTTACTAATTACAACAGATGTTTAAATATTTGGGAAGTTTTATTTCTTCCCTGGAGGTGTGCTTGATCCTACAGATTTCATACAGGAGGACGATCCCAGTGAACTCAAGACTTTCTCCTAATACTGAAGGTGAGCTATTTATATGAGGCAAAGCTGCCTTCTACACTTATCAACACCTCAACAGTGTGTGAACTCCATCCAGCTGAAATTCCAACAGCCTCATGAATGGAGTAAGCACAGAAAATACATTTACTAAATGTATTACCATGACGAATATATTTTATCTGCCTTTCCAGTAGTGTGGGATTTGAGGAATGTAGACCCCAGGATCTGCATCAGAGCACAAAGACGAGCTGGGGACAGTTTTGTGCATTTCTTACAGCTGTTGCTGCTGCACACAGCATTATGGCAACGGAGGGAAATATTACAGATACAGAATGGTATAGCAAAACAAGTATCGCTCTTGGGTCAAGTAAGGTAGAACTTCCATGTGGAGGCAAAGGGTGAAGGAAAATTCTGTCCATTAATTACAGAAAACATAATTTGGCCATCTCCCCATTTAATCTTATGCTGCATATGGTCTGTAGCCAGGTACTCAGAATACTCATCAGAATATCTGAAGACCGAGAAATCATGCCTGTCCGTAGTTCTCAGAACTCATGATGCAAGAGTGTGTGCACACAATTATCTTCATCTTACACATAAAGAACTTGCAAGATCTGATTCATCTGACTTTATCTGTCTAAAAGTTAAATATCCGAGATAAAATAATAGTTATGGGGCCCTTAGTATTCAGTTGTCCTGGAGGGAGGTAAGCATATCCAGAAAGCAATAATTCCATCTATTTTAGGCAAATATTCTGGACTAAGATAAATGGTTCCTCTAAAGGTACCTTCTTGTACGCTTCACTTTATCTGACAAAATGTGAGAAGGATCTCACACAGTGCAAGTTTCCTGATGAGAAACTTCTGTCATCGTGTCTTTGTTAGAAAAACTATTTCTGCCATGCTCAGCACAGTATTATCTAATAACAGTGAAAAAAAAAAATACCTGTGCTTCCTGACAGTCCTGTGAGCTACAGTATAATGACTCAGGCCCTGGGTGTCCAGCAGACATGAGGCACGTTTTACAGTCAAGAACATCACCTATTTTCTGAGAAGCTGGGTTTTTTTTCCTATTTTTTTACAAGCAGTATATAATCTTCTGAAGAACCCTGCACAATCAGAAGACCTGCATAGTGGGCATATATTACCAGAAAATGTTGCTTGAAATACCCTTTCCGGCAATTCAGCAGATGAGAATACTTTTTGTTTGTGCAAACCACTGCAACTTATTGTGATGTTCATACAGTTTTTTGTGTAAGCTGTATGTCCTCATAATGAAGTTAGGCAACATAAAGCCTGTGTGCAAGACCTAATTCCATCTCGCATCGGACAAGTCACTTAAAACAACCTTTCTTAACTTTGGTTCTTCACAGGACAATTAGCTGTAGCACCCTTGCGTTTAATATGTAGGAAATAATACTAATTATTATTTTTATTAAAATATATATT